>VDFB02076680.1:0-19973 GCA_007258455.2 Sequoia sempervirens | reverse complement strand
TTGTCCTCCATTTTGGCTGATAGAGTCTGTTGTTCTCTTCCAGAGAGGGATGTGTTGGCTTGGGGTTCGGGTCCTAAAGGGAAGTACATTATTGCTTCGGGGTATCGGGTGTTGGATAGATAGGCCTTAGGTAGTGCTGATGCTCCTTGGTGGAAAAATATTTGGAATAATTTCTCATGGCCTAAATATAATTTATTTTCTTGGTTGGTGGTGTATGATAGGTGCTTGACTTGGGATAATCTCTATAAACGGGGCTTCTAAGGTCCCTCATTATGTTTCCTTTGCCTAAAATATGTTGAGACTGTTTCCCATCTTTTATTTCAGTGCCCCTTCGCTAAGACTATTTGGCATTTTTGGTGGGGGGCCTGGAATTTGCAGTGCAAGCATCTGTCTTCTCTTGATGAGTTCTAGTGAAACATTAGGCCCATTCTGATGAAGACTTCATTTTTGCACACAACGTGACCTATTAGTCCCAGTTTGATTATTTGGCATATTTGGTTGGAGCACAACCGCAAGATCTTTCTGAATAAGAAGTTGCTAGTAGGTCAAGTTTGGGCACGTATTCTGGGGGCCTTGCAGGAGACTTTGTATGCTAAATGTGACCTATCGATCCTGATGGATCCTAGAGATATTGGAGTGATTCGTAAGTTGTGGATTTCTGTTGGTGGTACTGGAAGTCCCAAGATTGATCGCGGTAGGTGTTCTAGAGGGAAGGTCTTTAGGGGAGGGCATTGGATGCTTCCTCCCTCTGGAGTCTTGAAAATCAATATGGATGGGTCTGCAAGAGGTAATCCTGGGCATGTGGGCGTTGGTGGAGTGGGAAGAGATAGTTCCAGGGTGGTTGTGTTCTTCTTTTCAGAGTATAGGGAGAAGCACTCTAATAACCTTATGGAGGCCTTGGCCATTCTTTTGGCTTTGAGGAGGGCTTATGCCCTTGGCTGGAAAAAGATTATCTATGAGTCAGATTCCCAGGTGGTCATGGACTCGATAAATAGATGATAGTTTGATGATGTTAGTTGGCAGCTTGCGATGGTGGCTAAGCAAATTATCAGTCTTGGAGATATTTTGGATTCTATCACCTTTTCTCATATCCTTGGGGAATGGAATAAGGTGGCTGATGGGTTGGCCAAATGGGCTTCTGAGAAGAATGAGACTTGGTTGGTGGATGATTAGGATAGCTTATCGGAGGATCTTGCTTAGGATTTGGAGGTTGGGTTACATAGGATAGGAGATGTTGTATGAACGCTTCTTGATCTCTTGTATGATGATTCTTGGCCTTTTTGGGCTTCTTCCTGCTTTTTGCTTTGTATTGTTCTAGTTGATTAATAAAGTTTTTGCCCTCTTTTTATTAAAAAATAATCATAAGGCTCACAATTTTTATCTAAAGATTAAATTTCATGTTTTCAAAAAAAAATATATGTAGGCTTTGAGTTTTGTTGTACCCAAAATTAAAATTTTTGCTTCATTAAGGCATTTTGTAAAAATTGTCAAAAGGGTCAAAAAATGGAAATTTTCATGTCACACATGGTTGTCAAAAACTCAAAATTTTCAAAATCTAACGATCTGGGTCTCTTTAAAATGAAATTGTCTACAAAACCCAGATCTCAGTTTTCCAGCCCTACTTTTTAGGAAATTTCTAAAAATAGACATTTTCTGGGTTTTTTTGGGTTTCTTCTCAAATGGATACTGGCAAAATTTTCTAAAAATGGAAAGTTTCTAAAAATAAATTTTTTGTTTCCAGAGCTCAAATTGATTTTGATTGGTTGAAAATACTTCCCAATCAAGTTGGTCCAATCATAATCATCAAAAGATCAGTTTTGATATGGTGGGTCTATTCTACTTTTTAAGAAGCTAAAATAGGAGCTCTGAGGTCATCAATGGAGGATGGTCAATTGCCAGGTGTTAGATTCAAGGTCTCAAATGCTACACAAATTGAGAAATGACGAAAGATGATTGAGGAATGAAGAATGAAAGAGGGGAGTTGGAAAATCTTGAAAATGGTGAAAATTTGTCTAACACTGGAGATGTTATATGCCTTTGTCTAGTCAAGGCACCTAGCTATCCATGCCTTAGAAATTTTTCATTTTTATCATTCGACATTCACAATAGTGTCCACATTCAATGTTTCTGGTTTTGGTTTCAAAGTTTTAAAGTTTGGAGAACAAAGCACTTTTTCGTCCTTGAACCCTATTTAAGGAGGCTTTTGGCATTTATTCTTCATATTTTGTAGACTGGCATCCAGAGGAAGAAAAGTATCTTTTTCTTCTCATCAAGATTTGGAGGCTCAAACAAAGTGTTTTTTTAGTATTCTTCATGGATTTGGGATTGGAAAGCACAGAGGCTTATTTTTTCATGGTTCTTTCTTTTAGGGCATCGCATTTTAGAAATAGGTGGTCAACTTTTTCAGTTTTTATCGATCTAGGTCCATCTACATTTTCCTCCTCTTGAAGATTGGGAAATTTTATATTTCAAAAAAATATGCTTTTTCAGCGCTTTTTAGGAAGCCCTCATCTTTTTCAAAATCTAACGAACTAGGTCTTTTTAGAATGTGATTGTCTACAAAACCCAGACCTCAGCTTTTTTAGGGAATCTGCTTTTTGGAGAAAAATTAGCAACTTATTTTTCAACAATTTGCGTGAAAAATTTCCAAACATAGGCGTGTTCACAGTCAAAGTTTGAGTTTTTAAACATGCAGTATTCTCCAATTGAAATCAGGAACAAATCATCTCTTTGGTGAAAAATGAGTCATCTTTTTCAGACAACGAAGATTTCCAAAGTTTGAGTTTTTAAACATGCAGTATTCTCCAATTGAAATCAGGAACAAATAAGGAGAGGGCAGACGAGATTGCGAGGGATAGCAAGGGGAGCACCCTCCAACTCTCCTGCAACAAGAGCCAAGGGAATTCTTCACTCAGTTCCTATGAGGTAAATGTCAACGATCTCATTAAAATCATTTATAGAGTCAAAACATCATCTATAGAGTTGAACATGCACTTATAAGAGTGCCATGTGTCAACTCAGCAGGTGATGGAATAGGTGCCCAAGTTCCACTGCTAGCCTCATCGAAAGACTCAAGAGCAGTGACAAACTTTGAGGACGTCGGGGCTACCTTCGTCACTAGGGCGGCACAAACCAACACAAAACCAACCTTCAAAGAAGGAAAACCCTTCTTTTGACCCCCATTGCAAGCAGGGTCATCCTCCATATTTTCCTTCATGAAAGGATGCTAGATCCCCACAAATGAAGCAGAAGACGAGGAAGAGGAGAAAACTGTAGTGGACACCACTGAGGTATTTGGCATGTCCATGGGTTTTGAAAAAAGTTGGGATGTTCGGAAGGGACATCAAAAGAGGAGGCTTAGCTGAAGGAGTAATGAATACTTGAACCCTCTTGGGGTGAGGATCATTCACGCTTGTAGGGGGATCCAGAAGCAAGATTGAGGTAGAGGGAACTAAAGCAAAAGGGGTGAAAGAGGACACACAGCGGTGTCGAGGCAAAAAGAGCTGTTGGCTCCCTCTACTTCCATGAGGAAGTCACTCAATGAGCCCCAAACTTACCATGCACGCGCTTCACGACTCTAGGAGCTAGCGACCGCGTTCTGAGAAGGAGCGTGGAAGGTTTTCGCTTCAACCATCGTGCATCCATCACAACCGGCCAGTGAGGATTGACTCTAGATGGGAACATGAGGAAGAGATGGAGAAGCAGATGCAACAATAGATGAGGGAGTAGAATCGATCACCTCACGACAAACCTCTTCCCATTTGCTACCTTAGAGGTACAGACAGTAGGAGGCCACAGAGGCCGAGATGTAGGAGCGACTCCACGGGCACCTTCCCCTTACCATATAAGATGGGTCGAGGCATAGTGGGTAAGAAAAGAAGGTCTAATACCTAACACTTGGCCTTCTACCAAGCAGGCACCATTAGACTCCCTAAGAGATGCATAAGGGTGGAAGTCAAAGATGTTGCAGTTCAATGGTGTAGACACGGAAAAAGTATCCCTTTTTGCTTGCTTGATTTGGGATTAATTGATGATAAATTGGACTTAATGAGGCCTTGATTTGGTGTTGTGAGGTGTTTTTCACATCCAATAACTAGGTCTTTGGACCCTTGCAACCTAATAAAATACATTTCTATTTGTCTTTGTAAAGTGCTGCAAAGTGTTGTAAAAGACTTTCTCGCTCCCTCAATCTCCACTAAAACCCATTTTCCTTAATTCAACATTATAAAAACAAAAAGGAATTACATTATCACATCAATCTAGAAGGCTTGTAAATTAAACTTTTACTTTTAATCTAGTGTTGTAAATGTGTCTCTGCCAATATCACATGGATGTTGTGCCTTTCGTAGGCTATGTGGACCTCATTTTTTAATGTCGTAAAGTGTATTTAATCACACTTTTCACATTGAATTTTGTGTCCCAAGCCCTAATTTACCTTACATCATCATTAATAGATCCCCCTGCTAACTCTGCTATTGTGCATCCCTCGGTGCATAATTTGATCAAATAACCTAAAAGTCATCATATAAACCTACTTCCTTACTTCTTGGCATTGGCTGTGTTTCGCCCCTTGTGGGATCCACTTGCCATTAAGGGTGAATCGCCTATCCGTGGGACCCATTTTCCTTGATGGTGAATATATCCCATTTGGTTTCATTTTTGGGGGTTTTAGCTGCAGAAATTTTGATTTTAAGTCTTGGCTTTCCCACCTTAGATCCAACAATTAATGGGTAAATAAGGTGAATTTCCTATAAATATAAGTCTCTAAACCCTAATTTACATCTCTTAACTCATTTTCATAACTCATTCATCATTTGTCTTCCACTTCAAGTCAAGCAAGCTAGGGTTTTCTTATTCCAAGTCATTCAAGATCATTTTTTAGACATTCAAGGGAAGAATCTTCATCTATTGTTGTAGAGATCCAAGATAAACCATCATGGCAAGGTATTAATTCCATTATTTCATGCTTCATTACATTCTTTATTCATTTTGGTTTAATTACCTAAAGAGGGGTTTGACCAAGGCAAACCCCCATGCCCTAACATCCAACATTTCTCCTTCTCTTCTTGTGTGTTTGCAAATGTAGACATCTTGAAGACATGTAAATCATTGAAGATAAAGTTGTAAAGTTGTTGAAGATATATCCTTGTTGAATAAGGCAAAATATCAACAAAAAGTCACTTTCAGACCCAGAAATAAGACTTTCGGAGGCAGACACCTGTCAAGAACCGAAGTGCAAATCGGAGACTTCAGTTTCCACTCTTGGATTTTCAGAAATTCAAAAGTGGAATAATTCACCATTGATGGCGAATGAGTCCCACTGCTAGCCTTGAAATAGGTTTTCTACAGTTTTGGATACTCATTTGTTTGAAACCTGCCCGAAATACTTTCATATTCGACTAATTCACCCATAATGGCGAACAGTCCCTGAGACCAAATTTCCAAACAATGCCAGTAGCTTAGGAAGTAATCTCAGCCTACTAAAAGTTCTAGCGCAATGCCCTTTAGTTTCATTCATTTCTATTACAATTTGCATTCATTTTCTAAGTGTTTTTGCATATCACAATGTGTTTTCCAACAAGTTGCATTTCTTTAGTTTTCACTCAATAATCAATATATTTCTTTAGTTTTTTGCATTTAGAACATTAAATATAGACACATTGCACCCATATTTACATCAATCTTGAGTGTAGGCATTTCCCATTTTGGCCCATTTCTCTCCTTTTAGGTGAAAAACCCTAGAAGTGCAAGAGAGTATTAGGGTGCCAAAATCTTTGTCTACAGATGGGAGGGGTCCTAAGTGTGGTTAGAATTTCCCTTCCCCTTTTGAAAGGAAGAGGCAGCTTACTGTTACGCTATAGGGTGAGTCATTTTTAGTTGCACCTTGCCCCCAGTTTTGTACTTAATGTAATTCTAATAAAGCATGTTCATTCTTGGAGGAAGCAGACCAACCGAGGTGGGACAAAAATGATCCAATTAATAACCCCCATGGGATACCAATGGTTGATACCTAGTGTCATGCATGACATGCATGACACCTTCGTGAGAGAATTTTAGACATTTATGAATAACAAAAGTGACTCCGCTCATGGAAGCTAGCCAAGGGATGCCTAACTTCACCTTGAATAGGTCAAATTTTGGAATGACATCAAAAGTAGTACCCACAACCCTAGGTCCCACTAGGAGGGAAAGATTTATAGAGCCATATAGATCAATAGAGAGGCCATCATGGGTATGTATAGTGGTTTTCGTCTTCTCATATTCCTCCCTCTATAAAGAATTTAGCAAAAGAGTCTCCTTTGTAATAACATTCACTCGACTCGTAGGGTCCACAAGGACTCTTGCCCCAATGTTTCCATTGACTCGAGTGGGAATATATAGAGGAGAGGCTTTTTCATTCATGGGTAAATCCTGCGATGTAAAAGTTACATATGGTGAACTAATCATAGGTTGAGGGGGAGGAATGTGAGTAAACGAAATCATGTTTATGTACTCAGAAGGGACCTCCTCAATAGGACAAAGAATGGAAGGCTCAACAATCAAATTCGCAGAGTGTGACAAAAATGAATTCATGTAGATTTGCAATTCACTATTCACCTTAGCCATAGACTTTTTTGTAATCTGCTTTTTACCATCAAGGCAAAGGGTAGTGTCGTCGATGTGATCTTGTATCTCATGATGTAGGTGCATACAACGTTTAGTAACATACCTATGGACACAATGGTATTGGAAAAATGCAATCCCATCATACCAGTCAGGATAAGGCTCTTTGAGAGGTCAAGGATCCTCTAATGTTATAACTTTATCCTTCAACAACTTCTGCAGAATATAATAATAAGATTCAGATAATTTAGTGAACTATTTTTTGCATTTGAGGCCTCTTTCATTAGATGTGACAACTACATTTACAATAGACTTGCCTTTTCCTAAAATTGATTCTGTTTATGTTGAAAACTAAAGAAGCTAAATGATTTAATCTATAAATTCAAATCAAAATTTCAGCATATCATCAATAAATCCTTTCCAAATGAATACAAATGCAAAATGCAAACTAAACTATGCAAAACTAAAATAAATGCATTCAAAGGAAAATCAGCTCCATTTTTTTCCTATTTCACCATGATTCTTGATTTATGCATTTGATGCTCTCAAATTTTTATGAGCACAAGTGCAACAAGAAGCTGTGATGAGTGGAAGAGAGATTGAAATCGAATTTTGAAATAAAAATGTGTATCCCCAAAAAGTGAGAAGGAGGAGGTTTTATAGATGAATGCCTAATGTGAAAATGAGAAATGAGAAATGAGTGGAGTGATTTATGCCATGATTCATGTTTGGAAGCTCAAATTGTGCAATTTTGAGCTAATTCCATGGAAATTGATTTATGAATTTAATGTGCAATTTTAAGCTAATTTCATGGAATTTGATTTATGAATTTTAAATTATTTAATGAAATATATGAATGCATTTTAATCATTAATGCAAATGGATGAATATGAAATGATTTATGGATTAAATTGTTTATTATGCAAATGATTAAATGCTTATAATATTATTGAATGAATAAATGCTTATATTATGGATAAATGCTTATAATAATTTAATGATTTAATGAAATTCAATATGAAGTGAATGATTCATGCAAATGAAATGATTTAATGTAAATATTATGATAATTAGTTTATTATGAAACGATAGTTGATGACTATGATAACAGATTTATTATGATATGAACAATTATGCTTTATTATGGAAATGAACATGAATGTTTATGAGACAGATTATGAATGGAAATGAACGGGAATGATCGTTTATGCAAACAGTTAGCGAACGACCATGGGACGGATATGATTGTTTATGTAAATGGATAGTGAATGAGCATGAAACGGTTCAATGATTTGATGAAATGCATGAATAGAAGAAAGTATTGAATGAATTGATTAAGTAAATAATAATATTTTTTTAATCAATAGATGAATATCGTGAGAATTATGAGGAAAAATTTGAGTGTCTACATTTTTCCCCTCTTTGAGACAATGCAGCTTGTCACGTTGTTTCAAAGAAAAAGATTGATCAACTAATACATGCCCTAGAGATATCCTGGTAAGGATTATGATAAGAATGATATGCCCCTTTGAGAGATTGATCGAACAGATTGTAAGAAGATTAATCTCTTGATAGTTGTCTAGAAAATGATTAGATACCTCATATTGCGCAAGTGATAAAGCAGTGATGTAGATTTGATGGAAATGCACAGTTAATAGGTGTAACTGAACAATTGATGGAAATGATTAGTATAGCTAGGTTGATGAGCTAATTAAGTTGATTGAGATTGGTGCTTACACAAGAAAAGTTGATGCAATGATTGATTGTTTGATGAAGGGGACATGAGATTTCGAGAAGCAAGGTGATTAATTTGAGATTTGATTCAAGGGACATATATCAGTTGGATAAAGCAATTGATTGATTTCTCTGTGATAAGAAAGATGATGAAAATGAAATGCAAGAAATGGTAGATGGAAGAAATGCAAGATGGAAGAAAATGAAGGTGATGAAGCCACTTGTGCCTTTTAAGTGATTTTATCATCATAGAGCTTATTATGTCGCAAATTAGTATAAGCGTCTAGATAACATGAACATCTAGATGACTTGATTCTTGTTTTCATTTTTATTTAGTAATGAAGTATAAGCATCTAGGTATAAGGACCTTAAATGACCTGAATACTTATTGCATGGAAGACACTATCAGACAAGTAATGTTCTTACCCACACTAGACTCATAGGTCCTCGATGGTTTTAGACAACCATGTCCTAAGACGAGTCATCCTGTGAATAAGAAACAATCCATAGACAACAAACAAGTGAACATGCCCCATCCTCGCCTCTCTAGTCCAAGAAATCCTTGAGAAGCTAAAAGACATGCCATCGAAGATAAAAATGATAAAGCAAGCAAAGATCAACAAACAAACAGGCATCATGCTTCAATGTAAATATGATTCTTGTTACAGTTTATGCGTTTTGGTTGGAGTTGAAAGAGGGATTGATAGGCATGTTTCAATGTTTGCTTGATTGTGTTATGATTTTCTTGAAGTTCGAAGTTGTGTGGTGATCTCAAAGTGTCACTGTTTTGGGATTTTTGAAGTTATTTATTTTTTTGGATTTTTTCAAGACATTTTATATTTTTTTGGATTTTTCAAGACATTTTATGATTTTTTATGGCTTTTTTAAGGACATTTTATGATTTTTTTTGTATTTTTTCAAGACATTTTATGATTTTATGGCTTTCCTAAAGACATTTTATGATTTTTTTGATTTTAGGACATTTTATGAATTTTTTTTTCAAGACATTTTATGATTGTTTTGGATTTTTTCTAGACATTTTATTATTTTTTTGGATTTTTTGAAGTTTTAAAGATGGAGTGAGATGCAATGTGATATGAATCATTGAATAAACTAGATGCCCCACACTAGAGGTAGTGCAACCATGGATAAATGATAGATCAAAATGAAAGATTCACTACAAAACATGTCACACAAGCAACATATCTTTTGTGAAAAGATAATAATGGTTGGTTGATTGGATGCCAGGAACGATCGATTCCATAAGGAATGATGATGGTAAGTACTTAGGATCATTGATTCCTCTAAGTATGATAATATTGATGATTGATGATGTTTGATTGACAAAAGATATGTGGATTGGATAATGTTTTACAACTAGGCTTAAATATGATTTGCATTAAATATGATTTGCATTATAAGATTCAAGGTTATAAAGAGACATGATGTCCAACGTTGGAGGTAATTTAATCATGGATAAATGATAAAGATGTGAACTATGATGGAATGGTAGCACATAAGGATATGAAAGGAAATCCAAAGCATGCATTCGTAATTTTTCCCCTAATCTCATCAAGAACAAAGGAAGGAAATGGGACATGGATTTTGATAACCTAGGAGATATGGAATGGAATAATGTGAGGATAAGGATAATGAATAGGATAATCAAGATCAACTAGATAAGATATGGACACAATTCCTAAGTATTTTTCCCCTATTTCTCATGAAGACCAAGGGAAGAAAGGATGTATTTAGATAGAATGATGGAATATGGATAAGGTGAAGGATATGATATCAAAGGTGGAAAGGTAAAGTATGAATGTAAAGAGGATAATAGATATGAATGATAAGATGGATGAAACTTTCCCCAAGTGTAGAGTGCAAGAGGAATATGGAAGATAGGATATGGATAGGGATAAATGAAAATGGAAGGTAGTATATGCATGCTAGGGAGATGGAGGAAGGAATCAAGCATCAAGTTTCACAACTAATATCCTTCAAATGTGTGCTCTAATAAACCATGGAAATGAGGATTAGGCTTATAAACGTTGGTAGATTAATGGTGTGATGGAAGAAGCTAAGGACTTATGCAAAGGTTTTGATTAAAGGAGGATAATGGGGGATGAATGTTGGATAATGGATAGGAGGTTGGAAGGTTGGTTGATGTATAGGCAGAAAGGATGACAAGATCAACATCGACACACACCTTGAAGGGTGGTGGAGTGATGGAGGAAAAATGAATTCCGGAAGGCGTGACATGTGTTTTATTTGACGATTATAGCTTCGGATTGAATGTAATGGATGCCAATTAAGTTTTATTTGCTTCTACGCAGGATTCTTTGTGAGTCCATGACAGCTTTCTCTTTGACTTTGACGTGATTCAGCGGGCCTTTGTGGCCTTAGAAATTCTTCTTTGCCTTTATGGTGGCTTTTTTAAGATTTCCTTTTGATTTTGCGGGCCCTTTTGTGGCCTTTGAATTTTTCTTTGATTTATGGGCCTTTGTGGCCTTTAAATTTTTTTCGTTTGACTTTGGATCAAATTTTCTTTTATTTTTGCATGTCTCTTCGAGGAGACATGTTGATCCTTTGATATATGTGGATTTTGATATGGAAGCTTTTGAAATTTGGCACCCAAATTACCTCCGCAGTGCCAACGGACAAGTGATTGAGATGAAATTGATATGGAGGTATTGCGGATGGGTTTAAATAGAATTTGAGAGAGATCAAGGATGCGCCTTTGTTGCTCCTTTGACGAAGCAGGAGATGATGGATGAAATCAATGGCGGATGGAAGGGCTATTTGAACTACTAGGCCGGGAATGATACCCGACCAAGGATAGATGAAGGCTCTTTGATGGATTCGCGATACGAATCGAATAATGGAAGGTTTCCATTTTAATTAGACATTTTTGGTGGGTTTATTTCGATGGAACGGAATAACAATGGCATCACCGTCTGAGCGAGGTATAAATCCGGCGGCCATGATAATATGGATTTCTATATAAAGCGGGTCTCTTGTGGATACATTGTTCATGAATTCCTAATCCTTTGCCTTTGTAGTTCATACTTTGACATATTTGTTTGCCAACGGGGTATGTATTATTTATGAAACAAGATGCAAGTCTATCATGAGGTGGATGTGATATTGAAGGAATAAAAAGATCTTGGAGTAAACCACCTTGGATAAAAGTGAGGGAACCCATTTGATAGGTAAGGGGATCATGCATAGCTTGAATAGGGGTGATAGACTCTTGTGGAGGATTGTAATCATTAGGGGAATTAGGATGGGTGATAGGATCTTGACATGGGGTTGATGGGGTACTTTGATCTTGACTTGGAAAAGGATCACAAGGTGTAGGAGATGGATTAGCTTGCTCTTTATTAGATATGGAATCATAATGAAGTGGTATGAAGGGCATGTCTTGATCATGAGAAGGATGAACATCATCATGGAATGAAAGGGTATCCTTGAATGGAGGTATATCTTGATCTTGACGAGGAAGGGAACCTAAATGGATGCAGGAAGTTCATTATCTGATCATTGGCGATGGAACTGCGAGATGCGCGATTCATTAGATGAGGTGGAAGGAGACATCTTTCGGTATATGTAATTTTCCTTGAGATGGGGATCATCGCGGATGAAACAAAAGAGACAAGGGATCATCGTAGGATGATCTGGTCAAAGATTGAGAGACATTGAAAGATTTTGGTATCATTGGATGGAATGGAAATAATACTTTGATCTTGATTTGTAGGGCAGTCTATGCTAGCATGCTTTGGACTAATAGATTGACATGACTCATTGGATGGAGATGGTATGATGAGAGAGGATGGTTGGATAGATTCGTTAACTTGGGTGAAAGACTCATGAGGTTTATTTTGACTTATGGGAGATGAAGATAGGTGCATGACATGGTATGATTGCTAAATATTATTTGTGTTTGAGGACATAGATTTAGGTTTCTCATTTAGCCTTTGCATAAATTCATGGACATTGAACTTGGATGATGTAGTTTTAGGTGAGGATAAAGGCTTATGAGATGATTGCATCACTATCCGCAAATGTTGCATCCAGTTGTTTCTTTTTCGCTCTTTCCAAATGATATCAAGGATATTCTAATCCTTTGGCTCGGCCTCAGGCAGGTCGGGACAGAATAAGTGGAGGATAGCGCTTAGACATATTTGGTTGATATTTTGAACGTTTTGAGGTGTTAAAATAATAGGTGTGATGTTTGTTTGAGGTCTATTTTTGAACACACACGCAAGACATAGCAGACAAAGTGTTTGATTTTAACAATACAAGCACAGATCCTAAGGTTGGCAAGGACTATATTTGCTAGATTCCATGTGGGTTTCCCCAACCGCACTTATTCTTAGTGGATGAATCCAAAAGCTTGGCCACAATGCCTTACAGCGCACCTCACTTCAGTCAACCAAGCTCAACTCCCCATAAATTCCCGCGACAAAGCTGATCGGGCTTCTACCGAATCCATGAGAATGCGTGAGACATGCCTCTCGCCGTTCCATCATTCCTGTGCTGAAGCAAATAGGATGGGATTCTGGGGCTTCCAAAACATGAGGCCTTCAGCGAATACTCAAGGACATGGCACTCCTTTGGCAGCCGCATAACAAGCTACTTGGTTGGGCTTTAAATCAACCACTTCCCATCAGCCTTATTCCTTAAAAGAAGTGGTACCCATCAAGGCCTACATACCCGCGAGGACTTGACAATTCCAGTCCTCATCCCGCCCAGCCGCACCCGGCTGGCGTTTCCGCTCCTTCGCAGCTCCGGTGTCAGTAAAACGCTGGTTTCTGGTCACCAAGTTTGCATAAGGTGAGAGCATAGTCCCTACCATTTCAAGCATAGCAAACAGTGTTCATTGACCCCCTAGTTAAGCCAATGTGAGAGAAGACAATTGTTCATTTTAAAGCACCAATTGAAAAATGTGATCTAATAAAATGAATACACTTAGTTTCAAATCACATTCCTTTGACCGCGTCCTGCACCAAACTAATTAGTAGTTTTGATTTCAAATCTTTGTCAAAAGTATGTTTATATTTGTGAGCCTTTGACATGCGAACTTGCAAAAGAAACCAAATTAACAAAATTAGTCACAAAACTAAAACTAAACCAAAATGAAAACTAACATAAATCCTAACAAAATTAATTTAATCTAAATCTAAATCTAAATTATTTCTAAATTATTTTAAAATCTAAATTTAATTTAATTCTAACTTTAAAATCCACACTAAAAGAAAAGAAATGTAAAACTAAAATCTAAGCTATATTAGTTAAAAATAAACTAAATTAAATGAGTAACTAAAAATCTAGACTAAATGAAAAATAATCTAACTAAATGGGAAATTAGAGACTAAATTAAAGCTAAATTAAAAGGTTAAGAATGTAAATTAAATAGTAAATCTAAAAATTAAAAATCTAAATTAAATTAGAAACTAAAACTCTAAACGGAATTAAAAATTAGTCTAAGTTAATTAAAACTAATCTAAATTAATCTAAGCCTTAAAATTAATATAGTTCTAAAAATTGATCTAAATAAAATAAAAATAATCTAAACTAGATTAAATTAAATTAAATATGAATTAAATATATATTAAATCTACATTCTAAAATAAAACTAAATTTAAAAAGATCAAAATTAAAAAAAGCTAAATCTAATTTAGAAAAAGCTATTAAAAGTTAAAAGCTAAAAACAAAAGCTAAATCTAATTTAAAAATTAAAAGCTAACTCTACATTAAAAGTTAAAAGCTAAAAACTAAAATCTAATTTAAAAGTTAAAAACTAAAAATCTAATTTAAATGTTAAAAACTAAAAAATGACACTCAAAATTAAATTGCAGGATAAAATGTTGTGGGGGTGTTATTCATTATTCAAATATTCAAATCAAAGATTTGTGCTACAAACTCATAAATTGCTGAAAACTGAATCATGCAAGTGATACATTTTTAAATTATACCAATGATTTTTTTATTTGTTTTTTCTTTTGTTTGAATTAAAGTTTTTATTGTATTTTGAAATGCTTTCACAATGTAACTTGCTACAAAGAAATTGATGTAAGATTTTGCCTTTCAACTACAAAATGAGACAATGTATATCATATCAGATCTGAAGTTGTTGATCCTGCAAAATATATATCATATTCATATGTGAAGAAATCGATATGTTGTAGATGTGAAGAGCTCTGCAAAATGTAGATCATATCAAATGCAAAGAAATTGATGCAAAATGTAGATCATATCAGATTTTCCTTTCAATTTATATTATTATTTTTTTGCAGATCAATGTGCATGCAAAATGTGAAAATATTCATCCAGGCGTTCACGTCGGGTTCACCATTTTGTTTATGCTGAAAACTGAAAAAGCTAAATGATTTAATCTATAAATTCAAATCAAAATTTCAACATATCAACACAAAGCCTTCTAAATGAATACAAATGCAAAATGCAAACTAACTAAGTGGAAAACTTAAAAATAAATGACCAAAGAAAATCGCCCACGATGATTTTCCTATTTCATGACTTTGGATTGCATTTGATGCTCTTAGATTTTTATGAGCACAAGTGCAACAAGAAGCTGTGATGAGTGGAAGAGAGATTGAAATTGAATTTTTAAATAAAAATGTGTATCCCCAAAAAGTGAGAAGGAAGAGGTTTTTATAGATGAATGCATAATATGAAAATGAGAAATGAGAAATGAGAAATGAGTGGAGTGATTTATGCCATGATTCATGTTTGGAAGCTCAAATTGTGCAATTTTGAGCTAATTCCATGGAAATTGATTTATGAATTTAATGTGCACTTTTAAGCTAATTTCATGGAATTTGATTTATGAATTTTAAATTATTTAATGAAATATATGAATTCATTTTAATCATTAATACAAATGGATGAATATGAAATGATTTATGGATTAAATCGTTTATTATGCAAATGATTAAATGCTTATAATATTATTGAATGAATAAATGCTTATAGTATGGATAAATGTTTATAATATTTTAATGATTTAATGAAATGCAATATGAAGTGAATGATTCATGCAAATGAAATGATTTAATGTAAATATTGTGATAATTAGTTTATTATGAAACAATAGTTGATGACTATGATAACAGATTTATTATGATATGAACGATTATGCTTTATTATGGAAACAAACATGAATGTTTATGAGACGGATTATGAATGGAAATGAACGAGAATGATCGTTTATGCAAACAGTTAGCAAATGACCATGGGATAGATATGATTATTTATGTAAATGGATAGTGAATGATTGTGAGACGGTTTAATGATTTGATGAAATGCATGAATAGAAGAAAGTATTGAATGAATTGATTAAGTAAATAATAATATCTATTTAATCAATAGATGAATATCATGAGAATTACGAGGACAAATTTGAGTGTCTACAAATACTATAAATCTTCCTTCGGGATGGGAGCACGAGGAAGATCCCCTTAACTGAGCAATCATCTATTGATACTCCCGCAATGCCGCACACAGATGTGTGAAAGAAGGATACTTCTTTAGGGAAAATTTCTCCTACCAAGGTCGCTATAGGTAGCCTATGAACACCTTTTGTACATCTGAGTCAGGTAGTGGGTAAGATATTTGAGAAAAGAGTGATTGGTATCAAGCAATGAAATCAACAATCTTCTCATGTTCTGCTTGCTTACATTTGATGAGATCTGAGAAGGTCATCTTCGGCCCGATGTTAGCTTGGAATTATCAAAGAAAATGATTAACAAGTTGATCGAATGCGAATATATAATTTTTAGGCAAAGCACAATACCATTCCCAAGGAGCAGTTCTTTTGAGATCGGTGAAAATTTGCTACCGCATCATGGTGGAAATTTCTGGCTGAGGCTGGCCATCAAGCATTGAAAAGCTTTGGCATGCGGGTTTCGAGGCCCTACCAGGGTCATATACTTCAACCAGGTAATTTCCATCCCTTGATGGAAGAGAGTGTTCAAGATCATTACCGACAAGGGACTATGTTGGAAGAAAGGTTGAAAGATAGGCTGGGTAGAGGCTTGGGATAGGCTCGCGAGTTGGTTCTTCATTTGACCCATGGTTTGCAGCAAGGCATTCAAAACAGGGTTAGATGAAGACATAGGACTAGTGGAGCCACCACCAGGGCCACCATTGTTACCACCACCTAAGCCACCATCGGAGCTACCGCCAGGTCTGCCACCGTAGCTAGCACCAGAGCCACCATCAGAGCCACTGCCGAAGCCACCAGACATACTAGGACCACCAACCCCCGTTTCGTTGTAAATCCTACTGCCAAGGACAAAGCTGCCTCCTGGAGGAAGAATATTGAATCCAAGGGGTAGTCTACTTCCTTTGATAGTAGGAGGTAGATCAGGAACGGAGACAGAAGGGCCTATTTTAGCCATATATATCAATGTCACGGGCATCAAGACGCTAATCTATCTTTCATAAGTGTCATGCTAATGACCTCAGATAATACTCGATCTAGGGTTGTAAGAGGGGATGTATGCTCCCACTAAATCGATAAGGGCACATAGAAGCTCTATACTAGTCTGATCCTTGTCTAGCATATATTTGATCTCATTAACAACCCTAACAGGCCTAGCCATACTTTGATCTCTCCCTAAGTGATTCGCAAGATCCAAAAGCCTCTTATCTAGAGCCATGAGGTGCTTTATAGGAATAGGGATAACTTCATTCTCATCCAGTGGCATAGTTGAAGGGGAGATAGGAGGAGTAGGGGCATAGGTGGTTTCATCAAAGAAACGTGTCTCTACCGCCAATACCATCTCCTAGGAGGCAAGAGCCGAAGTGACCCTCATAAAATTTATTCCTAAGTGTCGATGTCGTGTGCTTCTTCTAACAACGTATCTAGAAGTTGTAGATAGAGTTGTGGAGCTCATAAAGTGTCATAATGCACAAGCCCACCACTTACGTAAACATGAGAGAAAGAACCCCAACACAAAGAAATAGATATTACAAGTTTCACATTAGGTTCACCAAAATGTAGAGGAGGGGGACCAACTATTTAGGACCCTAGGTCACGAGAGGGTTTAGAAGAATCAACTACCCTGATCTACCTCACACTAAGGATTGTTTAAGGTAAATTTAATGTTCCAAGAGTGTGAAAAGGAAGAACAACTAATCTATCACTATCCTTTTACCAACCTGAGAGTTCAAGAAACCAAGTGAGCAAATTCTCGTCTAGATTGTAACCTAGGCAACTCTCTACCAAAGGACTCCAGCATAGAAGATGGATGATAGTGCGTCGCACTGGCATCCTGGTCAAGCGTTGGTGTTTGTATTGAAAAAGAGTATGAAGTACAGTTAAGACTAATAGGGAATTAATTAATCAACCTAATAAATATGGTTTTATGCAATGATAGAAAACATAAAGAGCTAAACTATTGAAATGACAAGAATAATACTTTAAATTAAGAAGATATAAGTTGATGAAAATGAAGGTGGTAGAAACCAAACTTACGGTCAGTCCATCCTCCCACAAGCTCCACATGAACGTGATACACACAACAAAATGGGGAAAAATGTTGGGGTTGTTTTGAGGCTTTCCACAGTCAAACCCCCATTTCAGTGTTCCCACCTCCAAAGACAGCCATAATAGCCATAATAGAGAAAAGTATGATAAAGAACGTATTGGAATGGAAGAAATTCCAAGCAATGCTAACAACACTATTCTACAAAATCAAATAACAATGCTAAGCAAAATGGATATCACCTCCCCAACAAGACACCCTCAAGCACGTGAAGGGATATGCGAGCTTGCAAACTTGTAGATGTTATCATTGCTGCAACAACATGAGTAGAAAAAACAACAAAGTGTCATATTGGAGCTTCAACAATGGAGAATGTTGAGAAAATGAAGTGTGTTGAAGCTAGTGTGATTGAGTGAAGTTCAAGAAGATGTGTGTAGAAGATTGAATGAATGGAGAAGATTTTTTTAGCATGAATAGAAGCCCAAAAGAGTCATTTGAGGTCGGTCAAGGGCGCAGGGTCGTTACTCTTCATCGCCAATGGAGAAGTGTAACGCCAAGCTATAGATTCCAGAGGTGGGAATCCTGTTAGGATGACAGTGCGTCACATAGACGTTCATGCATCGCACTAGCGTCCCTGACAAAAATTCCCCCACTGACACTACATACAACTTCCAAGTGGGTGGAAAGCAAATGGATGAGGTGAAAAAGCATTGTCAGGTTTAATTTTTCTAAGGCAAGGGGTGTAAATGGGGAATTTGCAAGGGGTGCAAATTCACTCCATTACAATAGATATTGAGGAGAATGCATTGAGTTGAGTTTTTTTTTTAAATATCTTGGGATTGAGGACAATGAGATTATATTGAGTTACTTGATGGCCCACTTTGATGCACTACCAGTTGTGATGGTAGCAATGTTATACAGGGTGTTAGTACCAAATAGGAGAGGTCATGGGTTCCCTATTAGCTATGAAAAAGTGATAGAGAGGATGTTGGATGAGGGGATTACTTATGCATGGGGTCCCTATGTGTTGACGACCCTATATCATCAGTAACATTAGGTATCTTATAGGTTTGGAGCCAATATAGGTTGTAGGATGACTCTACTACACATCTGGACATGGGAACACATTATGGTTATGCGATCAGTAGTTGATAGAGCACAAGCACCGAGATTACCCTATTCTTGGTGTTATGATGGTATTGTTACCCAACATAAACTGGGCAATGTACCCTATTGGAGATAATCCTTTTGTGATTTGGTGACATTTACTTGGATACCATGGAGATAGTGTGATGCCTGATCAGATAATGGAGAGTATTTATCATATTATTAGTAGACATGATATCTGATTGGTCGCACTGTGCATATTATAAAGCTATATCTACTTGATTGGGTACTCAAAAAGTTTGTAAAGAGATAGGATGTCCCAATTGGGGAGGCCATATATGTGAGGTCACAATGAGAGGTCCGACATTGGGGCCCCATCATTAGTCTTGATACAACCTTTTAGAAAGAAAAGGGAGAACAAAAAATGAAGTTCTAAACCCAAAGTAATTTATGTGTGTTGTATTTATACTCCAAACTCAATTATACAAAGGGATAAATGAGTTAATCTGAACAATACCTTACTTATTTAATTGAACGCTGAAACATAAAGCATTCATAAAATATAACAAACTACATATAAAAATATTGTATATTTATAATATCATAGAGTATTCATGTACATCTATATGATCTTATTTTCCTTCTTGTCTTCTAATCATATTCTCTAATTCTATATATTACATAACATTTATTAAATATTCTTCATTTTGTCTCTCCCTCTCTGCTATATTATATCTTTGGCTTATACAAATGTATATGTGATGGGACATGACCCATTCATACTACTCCTAGTCTAGATGATGTCCTTTCAGTTTGAGGCTCCACAAGATCTTTGTAGTAAATTATGATAGGATATGTGGTGGATATACTTTCCTACCAACATCATCCCCTCTTTCAAAATTTTGGCTTGTCCTCAATCCAACTCTATTGTGGAAGAACAATTCCCTTATAAATTTCTTTGAGATTAGCAAAAGTGTTATCCTATTATACCTTAGCTTGATGTAATTGTTGACTATACAC
>VDFB02076679.1:0-32138 GCA_007258455.2 Sequoia sempervirens | reverse complement strand
TGCTTTTTGGTTTCTTTCTTGCTATGTAAAGTACTGATACGGTATATTTCTTGTTATGGAAATGCTTTGATGTTGTACTGATCCTAATGTTGAATAGGCATTTTCATGATATGTAATGGACCTTAAACTATTTTCAATACAAAAAAAAAGAAAAGATAGCAGATATTGGAAGTTCATTACATGTCTCATGTGTGTTAGTATTTTAATTTTGTTTAAGTTGTTCAATAGCTTGATTAGGTCAAGAATATGTTCTACAAGCTTTGTTCTCTTGACACTGCTCAACATTTTCCCTACAAATTTTCTCTTCAATCCAAACGTTTCTTAACTCCTTCCCTTGTTAGCCCATGGTTGTTCTCAGGTGTAATGCTTTTTCTATGCATCTCACAGTTTGTATGTATGATTAGTCATCTCTTATGAAGCATGGATAACCTTTCATGTAATTGTTGTTGTAATTAGACAATTTCCATTGTGAGAATAATCATTTAATTTGTATGGAAGTAATTCTTTTTCATATTATTTGACTTGGTATTGTAAACTTGTCTTTGTAGGATTCTCTCGGGGGGGACAAAAGAACTATGATCATAGGTAGAGTTGTTTCTTAACTCCTTCCCTTGTTAGCCCTTGGTTGTTCTCAAGTGTAATTCGTTTTCTATGCATCTTGCAGTCTGTATGTATGATCGGTCATCTCTTACGAAGCATGGATAACCTTTCATGGAATTATTGTTGTAATTAGACAATTGCCATTGTGAGAATAATTATTTAATTTGTATGGAAGTAAGTATTTTTCATATTATTTGACTTGGTATTGTAAACTTGTCTTTGCAGGATTCTCTTGGGGGGAACAACAAAACTGTGATGATAGGTAGATTTGTTTCTTAACTCCTTCCCTTGTTAGCCCTTGGTTGTTCTCAAGTGTAATGCTTTTTCTATGCATCTTGCAATCTGTATGTATGATCAATCATCTCTTATGAAGCATGGATAACCTTTCATGGAATTGTTGTTGTAGTTAGACAATTTCCATTGTGAGAATAATCATTTAATTTGTATGGAAGTAAGTATTTTTTAGATTGTTTGACTTGGTATCTATTCTATGATTTAAAAAACCCCAAAAAAAGAAAATTAATAGGTTCCATTTGTTTACTTTCTCTTAGACACTTGTTTAATCGACGAGACCCTCAAAATGTCTTGTTGATAACCAACAATGTTCAAAACTCCTAAAGAGGTCATATCAGTGTGACATTGGATCTGTTTTGCTAACGAAAGTCATCGGCAAGACATGGACTATTAGAGTGAGTTTTCTATCCTATGCTGATGATTGATCTTTCACTAATAGGTTGGCTTCAGTGGTCATTGCCAAGAGTCTCCACAATGGTACATTTCAATGAATATATTTTTTTTAAAAAAATTGCATTGTTTTGTTGCAATTCTGACAAAAACCACCACCGAATCACCAAAAAGGTCCAACAAAGTTTCTATAGTTGCGATGAAGGCTTCGTCATAACTCCTTGCCCGATTCATTGCAATTTTGATGAAGTCCACCGAAGAATCATAGAAAAGGTCTGACAAAGGCTTCGTCATAACACTTTGCCACTTTCATCACAATTTCGATGAAGGACACCAATGAATCATAGAAAAGGTCTAACGAAGTTGCTTAGCTGCGACGAAGGCTTCATCATAACTCCTTGCCCATTTCGTCACAATTTCGATGAACTCTACCGACGAATCATATAAAAGGTCTGAAAAAGTTGCTTAGCTGCGATGAAGGCTTCGTCGTAACTCCTTGCCCATTTTGTCGAAATGGCAACGAACTTCTGGTGTTGTTTCAACACTTCAAAAGATCCATTGCAATTGTATTTTAGTTGTAATTTGTTGATGGATACACAAAGTTTTCATCGATATTCCGGTGAACATCCAAGTCATTTTATGATGTCAACGACTGACGAATTTGTGCCGTTATTTCGATGTTTAATGCATCATCAGAATTTTGATGAAAAAATAGCGACAAAATTGTTTTCATCATTTCGTCGCTTTTCTAACAAATATTTGTCGAACAACCGATGAACATTCGTCAGAAAATGGAGCCAAATTCAGTAGTGAGGGAATTTGGTGAAATACAAGATCCTATAGCAAGGATTGAGCAACTCATTACTCATGTGAATGAATTGGTAAAGGATGTTCCTTCATTTTTCTTTGATGCCACTCATGCAACCTATTCAGGAGTGCAAGCTGAAGATATAGGGCCCTTAGATTATATTCCTTCACAGCCAACTCTTGGGGTGAGTTTTTCTACAGATACTAATATAAGTGAAGATGAGGAGAGTGATGAGGAAGATGAGCAAGTACAAAAAATAAGTGCTCCTTTATTTGCACAGTATGAGCCTTCTCAGGAACATAATGTTGTAAGATTTGAAGAATCAAATGAATTATCTGATGATGTTAGGGTCAAGGTTGGATAGGAGTTCATTTTTGATGAATATTTTTGTTCAGTCTTCCGAGTTTAAATCATTTTTTATGAATATAAAGGAAAAAAATGAGACAAAAGATGCAGGATGTCACTCCTGAATGAGAGGTTGCTGCTTTGGAAGAATTGAAAAAAGAAATAGAAAAAGAGATGGAGTCCATCACTCTTGAGAGAGGGAGAGAGTTACTTCAGGAAGCTGGAGTATTTCTTTTGTCTGAGTGGGATATAATCTCTACAATTGTGTTTGATAGTTTCAAAAAGAGAGGGGACGAAACAATGAAATTAATAGAGGAAGCAAGTGATAAGATGTATTCAGGATCTGGATACAATCCAGATGAGGCCACCTTTCTTATTTGGTCACTATACCCCCATGGAAAAAGACCAATTGTGATTGATAATCCAAACCAAATGTTTGGACATCTCTTGGTCCAAAGAGTAGGGGATACCAATCCCATGGAGACAACAAAATTGAATCCCAATGTGGTGAAATTCACCAAAGCACAAATTGATAAGTTGGTTAAAGAAAATGACAGGTTGAAGAAGGAATTAGCACATCAAAGAGAAAGATCATCTTCCTCTTCCACACTAGAGTTGTATTTCCCATGGATTGAAAAGGATAAGAGAGTATTGGATGCAATGGTTGATACAACTTATTAGAAAAATTGCCACTTGAAATCTCAGGAAAAATGTAAACAATAGGAGAAAGAAGTCAAAACCATCAAGTATAATACTACATCTGAAATGATCAAAGGGAGATGAACAATAAGATGATGAAATGTGTTGATGAATATTGGAGAAAATTTAAGCGGGTATACTCAAAAATAGAGGAGAATGAAGGACTACAGGGGAGAATAATTGAAAAAGAGAGAGGATCTTCAAGACAAGAAAATCCTAAAAGGACAAATAATGCAGACACATAACAAATTGATAGAATCACACAATGGATATCATAACAGGCTTATGGAAGATCTCGACTAATTCAATTCAACTCCAACACTTTATGATGATATGAGAAATCCTCAAGAGTATGATTATTGGAAGGAAGAGTTTGATGTTCTTCTAACTGTTGCACTACATGAAATCAATGATGAGGACATAATTTTACAAAATACTCACAAGTAGCTTGAAAAGATGATGTATAGGGAATATGATATGAGAGAAGTGATCTCCAATACAGATACTTGTGTTGAACAAGAGTACATTCATCACCTCTCTGCATTTAATTTGTTCCTTAAATAAACTATGGATATACCAGACACAACAAGACAACCATCAGGATGAAAGGAGTCAACCGACAACATGAGCACCCTATCATGGAGTAGAAGCTTTGAATAGATCTTAGGTGGTCATGGGCTTCTTCTTGGAGATTAATAGATTGGTACGTTTATTTGCTGCAATATTTTGTTTTCTTAATTATGTTTAGTTATCAAACGACATGACTTTTTGTAATGGGTTTGTAGCTTGTTGCCTCTCATATATATATAAGAGAAACCAAGACCCAAATAGATCATCATCACATCATTTCCATTTAGGGTAGGCATTAGTAAGAAGATATATTGCACCAATTCTCCCATCCATCTCATATCAGAAACTATTGTTATAATGCATATTATTCAAAGATAAATATAATGGAGAAGGTTATTCATAATTGTTAATTTGCTTTCAAGTGCTCAAATGTTGTGTGGATTTATATGCTTATATGTTATTCAAATTGAGTGTGTAAAAATACATTTAATTTGTCAATACACATTTGTTGTATTTGTGTGATGTTATTGACTAGTTTTGGTGTGCAGAAGAATTAAAGTTCCTTTTAAGAAATCAAGTTTGATAGGTTCCTATTTAGATTAAAGTCCTTTTGAATAGATTGTCTTAACTAGTTTCCTTTCACATATGAATTAAATCCTTTCACAACTTCACAGCAGCATAAGGGGATATCACTAGGATTACTAAGAAGAACCCAAATAATTGACATATTTGCATGTTTGCACAAGGTGCAAACATTTAGAGTGCTCAATTGTTCAAGTTAAGCTAAAGAGTGAATCTACCCATCTTACAAAAGACTATCTCCAAAACCATCATTCACCCCTCCACTTCGTCCACCCAATAGAAGTAGGCACTGGTCATAATTAGATATTGCAGACAAAATACAACTCACAAACTTGAATTCTCAATTAATCTCATTAGAAATCAGTCACTAAAACTTTGTATCTGCTCCACCTTCACGTGCCTTAGTGAGTAGATTGCTCAATTCAGGAACCATATTTACTTGTAAATCTTCCTAATTCTGTAGGTATACCTGCCTAGGTCTGGCAGAACCTGAAGAGTAGAAGGTAATTAGCCTTGTCTACCTTGTTCGTGGGCCAAAGGTGTATTAAGGGATTGGGACCCCCTTATGGTTTAAAACTTACACTTTTGAGACCTAACAAATCCCTCAACCCTTAAACCCTCAAGTACCCTCTACCCTCAAGTACCCTTAAACCCTAATCCCTCATTAACCCCTATACCCTCTACCCTATACATTGGACCCTCAACCCTAATCCTTGAACCATATATGTCCCTCAACCCTCTACCCTATACATTAAACCACCCTTAACCCTCAATTTTCAACCCTCAAACCTTAATCCCTTAATCGATACAAAGTACTGCGGTAAAGGAAAAATTTGCATTGTTTATGATTATCTAGAGGAATAAATGGGGAATGTTGGTGACAGTATGGATCTTGTCACACAAATTGTTGCATTTCATGTTAAATACAATAACAATTCAAAGGCAGTAGATCTTTTGATGCAAGTGAAATGTAGGCAAGCAACTAAAGGCTAGTGAATATTGGGGAAGGATTTTTTGTTCTAACACCCTTAATCCCTACTAGAACAAAACAATTAGGCACTAAATTAGGCACCAAAAAAGGATCTAAAGCAGACACTACTTAAGGCGCTAATATGGGCGCTAATGTAGACACTAATCTAGTTGCTAATTTAGGCGCTAATCTGGGCACTATAGTAGGCCTAGTTTTTGGCACTAATCTTGGTGTTAATCTAGGCGTTAATAAGGGTGTTACAGTGGAATTTAATAGTGGCACTAATATTGGCACTAATGTTGGTGAAAATTTGTGTCTAATTTAGCACTAGCTTATTTTGGTTGGTGCAAAATATGCCAAAAATAGCACCATCCCGAAAAATAGCGTTGACTTTTCCCAAAAAATAGAGAAACATACATTAAAATAGTGGGTGGAAGCAAAAAAAGGGAGCTAATCATAGAGATTTGGTGTAGTGTAATGTAAAGTTGTAAATTTTGCTTTATTATCTCATATTCAAGCTGAACCAAGAAAATTTGAGGCAATAAAACATGAAGTGATGATTAAAGCCATGAATGAAGAAATTGCTTCAATTGAAAAAAATGAAACATGGGAATTAGTTGACCTTCCACCTAAAAAAGATGTTATTGGGCTAAAATGGATTTACAAAACTAAATATAAAGCCGATGGATCTATTGAAAGGCATAAAGCAAGATTGGTGGCAAAGGGTTTTTCTCAACAGCCAAGTATTGATTGCATTGAAACATGTTCTCCAGTTGCTCGATTAGATGCCATCAAAATAGTTTTATCATTAGTTGCTCAACACAGGTGGAAATTTTATCAATTTGATGTTAAATCAGCATTTTTGAATGGTTATATGAATGAATAAGTGTTTGTAGAAAAACCACTTGGTTATGGAGTTGCAAGACAAAAACAAAAGGTCTATAGGTTAAAAAAGGCACTTTATGGGCTCAAGTAGGTAACTAGGGCCTGGTACAATAGGATAGATAATTATTTTTAGAAAAATGGTTTCAAAAATAGTGAAAGTGAGCCCACTTTATATGTGAAATATCAGAGTACAGGTGATTTACTTATCATATGTATATATGTAGATGATCTAATATACATAGGGAATAGTGAAGAATTAATGGATGAGTTTAGACATATAATGAAGACTAAATTTGAATTGACAGATTTGGGGTTAATGCATTATTCCCTTGGGATAGAGGTAAGACAACAAAATGATGGCATTTTCATCTCACAAGGTAAATATTTCAATGATTTACTTGATAAATTCAAGATGAAGAATAGTAAATCGATGAATACACCTTTGGACATGAGTGAAAAATTGGTTAAGGATGATGGGTCTGAAAAAGTAGAAGAAACATTGTATAGAATTCTAGTTGGTAGCCTTATGTATTTAATAGCTACTAGACCAAATATCGTGTTTTTTGTTAGTTTGCCTTCAAGGTTCATTCAAAATCCAAGTAAGATGCATTTTTGTGCAATGAAAAGAGTCCTAAGATATGTTCGAGGTACAAGTAATTTTGGTATTTTTTATGCTCCTATGAATGATTTTGGTTTAAGTGGATTTATAGACAGTGATTGGGTTGGTTCTATTGATGAAAGACAAAGCACTCTAGGTTATGCATTTTCCTTGGGTCTAGGTTCTATTTCTTGGTCTTCAAAAAGAGAAATCTTCGGTCTCTTTATCTTCAATTGAAGCTAAGTACATTGTTGTAACTTTAGCCTCCTTCCAAGCAGTATGGCTAAGGAGAATCTTAATGGATTTAAAACAAAAACAAAATATGTCAACTATGTTATATTGTGACAATAACTTAGCAATTGCCATCACTAAAAATCTTGTCTTTCATACTAGAAAAAAGCATATTGATATCAAATATCATTTTATTAGGAATCTTGTGGCTGAGAGACAAATTGGGTTGAAGTTTTGCAAAACTAATGATCAAATTGCTGATATACTGACCAAAGAAATTTCAAAAGAGATTTTTGAAAGATTAAGGAAAATGATGGGTGTTTGCACATTAAGCATTGAGGGGGAGATTGAAGGCACTAATTCTTAAATTCCAACACAACAATTTGAGGAAGCCACGTTGCATTCTCCACCATCCAACTATGTTTTCCAGTTAATAGTTTTGTTATCGTTTTTAATCCAAATGTTTAATATATATCAGGGATGTAAATACGGTGATTTAAAACTTTTTTGACACCTGTAAGTAGCAAGACACTTGTTAATGTTTTTCTCCCTAAAACCTCCACACAAATATATGTAAAAACAAGGGATTTACTTTATAGAAAATGATTCCATTTCTTGTATGATATGTGACTATTCTATCCCCTGCAGGTTCTTTTTGTAGAGGCTCTAGTAGTATAATTTGATAGCCTTAGATGTCTCATTTTATCTGATCTCCAGCACTAGTCAATTTTTTTTGTAAAGACCTATGACTTTGTTTTGTTCATACAATATAATGCAAATATAGTATTGGTTGTTTTCTCATCTTACTGTACAAATATATTTGATGAGTGTGAGTTTTAGAACAAATGCTTTGTTAGCAGTTTTATTGAAAAGTTTCATGAGAACAATATGAAATCTGATTAGTGTTTTGTAATGTATGAATGGTTTGATATTGTTGTAGTAGTGAGATGCTCTATTTTGTTTTGTATATTGAAAACCTACTCTGTTTATAATTTTTTTGTGTTGAAATCTTCTCTCCTAGAAGTGGTTTCTCCTCCTAAAACCAACAAAAATTTCATTTAACTAGAATTTTTATGACTTACATGTTCATTGCAGAACTAGGAGAATCTAACACATAAGCCTCATCATTATGCAAGAACTTTAAATATTCATGAATTTCACATCAAAATTCCTACAGTTAAACAATGCATGGGGGATAGAGAATACAAAACCTAGCGCTTGAGGTCAGCCTCTTTGAGCTTGGCTTCTATTTCTTGGAGAGTGGAGAGCTTGTTGTGGCCATTCCTCACCAATTTTTTTTATTTTAGATTGTGGTTGAAACAGTTGTCGCTTGATACTAGAAAAAAGACATCAAAATGCCACATTGGAGATGGAAACGCTACAACTTGTTAGGCTATTGATTCAAAATGATTCATACAGAGAAATTGCAAACCCAACCCAAATCCACAAGCACATTGTTTCAGAATTCATTTCTAATACATTTCACACCCAGAATTAGGTTGATTTTCTGCCGATTCAGTAACCTAGGTTTTAAGGCATCAAAAATGAACCAATTGACTACATTCACAAGAAAGAACCTTTACCTATTAACAAATCCATTGAAATAATTACCATCCATGTATCTAAGAACATTTGTGGACCAAATCCTTTCTTCCTTACCTTGCACCAACCCAAGTAGAAATCTTAACCTAATCAGAAGGGGTGTTCCCATAAGTCATACTCCTCAAATTCAAAAAACTATAGAAAGTGATGTCAATACCTCCTCACCAATTTTTTTATTTTAGATTGTGGTTGAAAGAGTTGTCACTTGATACTTGAAAAAGAAGGAAAAGTTTAAGGAAAGAAGAAGTGGTAGCTTCATACTCTAAGAAACCTTCTCATAAGCCAACACCTCATGTTCCTATGCCTAAGATAAAGGAACATAGTTTAGCAAATAAAGAACATTTAAAAGATTGGCTTGAGGAATCGGGAGTTGAAGAACAGACAGAACCAATATATATGGATGAACCTAGTTTTACAAATAAAGAATCTGAAGTTGAAACCTCTGATGTAAATACTTTAGTTCTTTCTGATAGTTCTAGTGAATCTGAGTTTTTTTGTAGAAAATGATTTTGAGGAATTAGATTTAGATTTTTCTAGTTACAAGCAAATTGAAGAGAAAGAACCTTAGGAATCACTAAAGAAGTTAACAATGGACATAGAAATGCAAGAACTAGTTACAGAAAACCTTAAATTGGAACAAATGAGACCATATGCATCTACTTTGTAACCCTACTCCCCCTCCCCCACATCACATTTTAATATATATCAAGGATGTAAATACGGTGATTTAAAACTTTTTTAACACCTATAAGCAACAAGACACTTGTTAATGTTTTTATCCCTAAAACCTCCATACTACTATATGTAAAAACGAGGGATTTACTTTATAGAAAATGATTCCATTTTTTGTATGATATGTGACTATTCTATCCCCTACAGGTTCTTTTTGTAGAGGCTCTAGTACTATCATTTGATAGCCTCAGATGTCTCATTTTATCTAATCTCCAGCACTGGTCAATTTTTTTGTAAAGACCTATGATTGTTTTGTTCATACAATATAATGCAAATGTAGTATTGGTTGTTTTCTCATCTTACTGTACAAATATATCTGATGAGTGTGAGTTTTAGAACAAATGCTTTGTTAGTAGTTTTATTAAAAAGTTTCATGAGAACAGTATATGAGAACAGTATGAAATCTGCTTAGTTTTTTGTAATGTATGAATGGTTTGATATTGTTGTAGTAGTGAGATGTTTTGTTTTGTATATTGAAAACCCACTCTGTTTATAATTTGTCTATGTTGAAATCTTCTCTCCTAGAAGTGGGTTCTCCTCCTAAAACCAACAAACATTTCATTTAACTAGAATTTTTGTGACTTACATGTGCATAGTAGAACTAGGAGAATCTAACACATAAGCCTCATCATCATACAAGAACTTTAAATATTCATGAATTTCACATCATAATTCCTGCAGTTAAACAATGCATGGGGGATAGAGAATACAAAATCTAGCACTTGAGGTCAGCCTCTTTGAGCTTGGCTTCGATTTCTTGGAGAGTGGAAAGCTTGTTGTGGCCATTCCTCCTCACCAATTTTTTTATTTTAGATTGCGGTTGAAACAGTCATCGCTTGATACCTGAAAAAGACTTTGAGAAAGTGTCTCACATGGGTAAAACCAATTTTCAATTGGTTGAATCATTCTGCACACCACGCCTAGCCCAGGTGTAGATTAAAATGAAATATGTGTGGGGTAGATTAAAATGAAATACATGGCATGTGTTTTGTAGACCACATTCGGGGATGGAGAAATTTGCAGCAAGGAAGAGTTTAGAGGAGTGGAAATCAATAACTGCGGGGAAACCGAAGAAATGGAAAAAAATGATGAACGACTCAGATTCTTTTAATTGTCTTTCATTGAAATGGATGTAATTTTAGACTATTGATAGAAAAAATGAGCTTGGAAAAGTATTGTATCTCTAAAAATTGGCACTCTCTAGATATAGAGGGTGATTCTCCAGTCATCATAAGGGCAGTGGGGTCCAAGCAAGCGCCAAGCTAGCATCTCAAAATGTGGGTGGATGAAAACAATGTGGCACTTAGTAGTGTGTGGGATTACAGGTTGGCACACATTTACAGGGAGGCAAACTCTGCCACTGACTTCCTTTCAAATTTCAACATCATTCAAACTCAAGAACGTATCATTTCAGAAGATTTGTGTAGTTGACCAGACCTTGAGAAGATTATTAAAGTGCATCTTTCTCAATTTTAAAATGACCTTCTTCACCCTCGTGAGATTTTTGGTCAGGAAAGCAATTTTCTTGTCTCTAACAAATAATATTCTGCCTCGGCTGTGGTGGTACTTTTAACTTTGTGGTTTCATTCATTGTGGCTCCATATGCAAGTATCTAAAGTTGCAACTTGGAAAATATTCACTGTAAGATTGTGATCAGTAACAAAATATTTTCCTTCAGTAATCCAATTTAGCAGCAAGGCTAAGTTGGCAGTCTCAAAGGTGACCAGATCCTCTATAAATGGCAGTGTTTTCTATAGCTAAGTGGGGTTGTCGAAGATGGAGGTGCTAGCCCTTTGTAGGTGCTATAGGCTCTTAGTAGGGAGGGGTCAAATGTTTGAAGCAGCACCAAAAACCTATGAAGCCTAGATTGGGTGTCTCTTCAAAACTAATTCAGAGGTGATCATCAAGGTAGTAAAGCAAATTGTAGGGGAAAGTAGGTAAACGAGATCACATCCATGATGGGTTCATGCTGGGGTATGTGATCTCAAACGTCCTCAGATATGTTCGTAAAAAGAGTTTTGCAAAGGAAATCACTCATCGTGTGATGGACCGGCATGTGGAGGCGGTGCTAAAAACTGTCAAAGCTTTAGATAAATGGCCAAAAAAGGGGATTGTTTGTGATATTGTGGAAACTGAGATGGTTCATAAAAAGAAAGAGGTGGCAGACGCAGTGGAATCTTTCAAGGAAGCAATCATTGTGAAGAACATTCAATAGTTCCTGGATCATGTCATAGAAAACAAATACGTCCTCCATCAGTTCCAGATCACACAGATGGTAAAGTTGGGAGCAGGGATCATCGTATTGTTGAACGCTTGGGCCATCTCCTTTTGAATTTTCTTGTGCAAGGTTTATTCTATGATTGGTTGTGTTTCTAATACTTTTCTGTTGTAGGTCTTAGTATAGCTTGGTGTTTCCTTTTTGGTGTTGTGTACTGCTATATATGTTGTATTTCTATTTTTCAATAAATGAAATGAGTGCCACCCTCATTTGTGGCAATTTGCACAAATAAATAAACTAGCACTTGCACCAGAAGGAGGTGCAATGATTATGTCGATTATTTTTTATATTAGTGTCAGTCAAATTAAAATACATATTTTGAGTTATATGTTGCATGAAGTATGTTCAAAAAATTTTGTTAGTTTTTAATTTAACATTTAAATATTCTATTACACTATTGTAAATAAATGTAATTGAGTTAATTTAGAAGTATGTTTATCTTAGATTATCGTAGATTATATTTTTTGCTTTACACATATATAGATGAGCATTAAGAAATACATTCTACATTGTATTTCATGTTATGTTTGAACACTTGAAATACAACTTTACAATAATAAATAATTCATATAGAACATCTTTAAGAATAGGGAAATGGTGTAATAGATATGTTCATGTTCATATTATTACATGAAAATTACATGCATGACTACACAAATCAAAATCCATGGCAAGGTAAACCTTTTTACTTTACACATATATAGATGAGCATTGAGAAATGAATAACATTCTACAATATAGTTCATGTTATGTTTCAACACTTGGAAAGATAATTTTAAAATAATGTATAAGAGTGAATTTGCATCCCCTATTCAAATCCATTTTTTTCCCTTATCCACTTTAGAAAACCAAGTTCGGAGGCTTAATTCCACCTAAGCCCATTGTTGGTAGTCCACTTGGCACCTATTTTGAGCATCGGTAGAGGCATTTCTATCGGGGACGCCCGCACGATGCGCATATGTCCGCGTGGTGCGCTTACGTCCCTAGTAGATTCCTACGGCTGAATCTGCAGAGGCATTACACTTTTCATTGTCAATGAAGTTGTAACGGCCCCTTTGGCCGACCGATCTGAATATGGTTGTTTTCTTCCATTCCTTCTTCAAATTGATCCCTTCAACATTCAATCCGACTCTTCAGAACTCTTCACAAACTCTTCAATAGATCAAGCCTTCATTCTTGCACACTTCAAGCTTCCATACTCACTCACTCTAAGCATTCAAGCATTCCATTGCAACAAAAGATTCACTTCGTCATTTCAATAGAGCACGTTTGGGACCACACCATTGCAGCAGAGGGTTGAGTTCCTCTCATTTCTCCCCCAAGTAGCCTTGAGTGCTCTTGGTGGAGGTGTTAAGCTTCCCTCTCCTCTCCTCTATCACTTGGTTGAGTAACATAGTACTACTTTGTAGTGTTTGTTTTTTCTTTATTACACTATTTCTTTATCTTGTTTCCTTGGTTGTTTGTGGAGGTGGAAACACCTAAACAAGGGTCTGACTGAGGTAGGCCCCTATTCAGCCACCCAAAATTTTCCCTCTTGCTGTGTGTAGGTGTGCGTGTTGTGAGGAAGATGAACTGGAAAAAAAATTTGTTGGTGAGATCCTTCTTACCCTTCTTACACTTTCTTTTCTACTTTATAACATTAGAGAATACTTTGTTTATTTACTCGTTTCATTCTAGCCTTTTAATTGAGTAGCTAGGTCGTTAGTCATTTTGGTGAGTTCAACATTGTCTCTACTACTATCTAACTGTATGGACTACAACGCACTTTAGAGACGCCAGCGAGTCGCACTGTCATCTAGAGACCTGGTGGACGTCCTCTGGCAAAGAGCTCCCTGAGGCACAAAGTTGAACCTAGAAACCAACTTGCCTAGCCCCACCTTAGAACTCAGGATTGTAGAGTGATTGCAGGACCCCATAATCCTCATCATTCTTATCCTCTTTCCCTATATGTTATACTTAGGTGAGGTAAGTTAGGGCAGCCTCTTGCATCTTGACCCTCCATAACCTAGGGTCTTACATGTGGTGGTCCCCATCTCTTACATTTTTGGTGAACCTAATGTGAACCAACATTTGTTCATATAACGGTGTTGGGACTTCCCTCAGACATTTCACAATTGTTGTGTTCTTGAGTGTTGCAAAATTTTATGAGCATCACAACCCAATCCACAACTTCTGGGCATATTGTGAGGAGAAGTGTATACACCTCCCGATGGATAGGATGAAGGTCTTGCTTGGTCTCTCTATAGGCCTTTTTCTCTGGTCCTGTCGTTAGTTTGGTTGCGCAAGAGCAGTCATCGAGGAATGGGATGGGATTCGTTGATGAAACTGATCACATTCCCACTCCTCCTACATCTCCCATGCCATCATCAGTGGATGAGCATGATGTCATTCAAATCCCTACTAAATATGTGTCCGCCCTTGCTAAAGGGTTGGACGACCTAGAAAACCATTTGGAAAGGAACTCGAAGATGGCTAGAGTCACTCATATTGTTAGTGAACTAAAGCATATGATGGGTAAAGATCGAACAAGCATAGAGCTTCTAAATAGTCTCCTTGGTCTTTCCAAAGCGTGTGCTCCTTCGAGCAACCCTAGCTTTGCACAAGGGGTCACCTTCGAAGAGCATGAGGGACAATTAGGGGTATCAATGCCTCCCACTTCCATTTACATGGCCAATGCGGTCCCTTCCATCCCTAAGCAACCTAAAACTATCAAAGTAAATAAAGTCCCGTTGGGCTTTAGCTTTACCCCTTCTGTCACCTCTACTTGTGGAGGTCATAGCAGACTGGGTGGTTGAGGCTTTGGTTATTGGCAGTGGATTTGATAGCAAAGGTGGTGCTAGTAGAGGTGTTCCCAGTGGAGGTCATGGTGGTGGCTTTGATGGAGGCCCTACCGATGGCAACAACTTTGGTAGTGGTTCTGGCAGAAGTCATACCAATAGCAGTTTTGGAGGTGGACTTGGTGATGGCTCTAGAAGAGGTTTTCTAGCCCTATTTCTTCCAACAACCCTATTCTAAACACTCTACTTCAAAACATGGGTAAGATGCAAAGCCAGTTAGCGAGCCTTTCTTAGGCCTCATCCCAACCTATCTTCCAACCTTTCTTCTAACATAGCCCATTTTTGGTTGCTATCTTGAACACTCCCTTCCCTCAGGGAATGGAGATTCCAAAATTTGAGAAGTTTGGTGGCAAGGGAGATCTGTAGACACATGTTTATACCTTTAACGCCCTTTGCACGAACTTCTTCCATCATGATGCATTGATGGCTAAACTATTCCCTTGATCTCTCAAGGACACAAAACTTGAATGGTACTGTTCCTTACCCAACAACTCCATCTTCTCATTTGATCAACTCGTAAATCAGTTCCTTAAACAATTCCAAGAAAACATCGGGCCGAAGATGACCTTTTTAGATCTCATTCGATGTAAACAAGGAGATAACGAAAAGATTACTAATTTTATAGCTCATTATCAAGCGCTTCTTTCACAAATATTGTACCAATTGTTCAATTTTGATGTGTAGAAGGTATTCATAGGTAACTTACAAAGGCCTTGGCAAGAGAAGTTTTCCTTGATGAAATACCCTTCTTTCACACATTTGTGTGCAGCTTTACGAGAGTACCAGCAAATAGTTGCTTAGTTTGGGGGACCCTCTTTGCATTCCTGTTCTAAAGGAAAATCCATCGTATCAATCTCTGGGAAAGGTAAATTCGTTGTGAATGTAGTAGCCACTGTTGATGACAATGGCCTCAAATGTAACCAGAAGTTCACAAAGTTGTTAGAATCTTATACTTCCATCTTACAAAAGTTGTTGAAGGATAAGATCATAACTTTCTCAACCCATAAGCCTATTAAGGAATCTTACCCTAATTGGTATGAAGGAGAACTTATTGTTAGTACCATCGTGTTAATGGACATGATACCGAATGATGTATGCGGTTGCGTCATGAGATACAGGACTACATCGAGGACGGTACCATTTGTCTCGATGGGAATAAATAGAACACTAACAAATCAATGGTGAAGGAAAATAGTGAATTATAGATATACACAGACCCGTTTCCATCACACTCTGCTAATATGATTGTTGATCCTACTGATTTTGTTACCCAACCCGAGGTCTATGTTAATATGGTTGAACAGTAACTTCCACTGTTTCACCCACACCCAGTTTGCTAGATATTACATTTACATCACAAGATTTTCCCTTAAACAAAAAACCCTCACCTCTCTACATTCCCGCTCGTGTCAATGGTAACATTGTGACAGGAGTCTTAATTGACCCCACGAGCTGTGTGAATGTTATTACTGAAGAAACATTAGTATTAAATTCACTACAAAATGAGAAATATGAAGAAATGAAATCTACCATCCGTACACATGATGGTATGAGTCTTAAACCCTATGGATCGATTACCTTGTATGTCCTGGTTGGACCTAGGACTGTTGGCATAGTCTTTGATGTCATCCTAGAGTCGGATCTGTTCTGAGTGAAGTTGGACATTCCTTGGTTAGCTTCCATGAATGAGACCACCTTCGTTATTCATAAGTGTTTAAAATTTTCCCACAAGGGTGTCATGCATGTAGTACATGACACCAGATATCATCCCTTGGTATCTCGTGGTGGGGGTATGTGCAGGATCATGATGGGCCAAAAAGTGGTGATATGATGGGTATTTGAAGGGTATGTGGCTGACAACTTTTTTTTCACCCAAAATTAATGAAATGAAAAGGGTTTTAAAGGAGATTCTTAGCTTTCCACTAATATAATTTATGCTTTACTTTTAATTTAATAAATAATTATTATTCATTTTCTATTTGAATTATGAAGCTCTAATTGATAGCTGATTGAAAAACATCTGACTTTCAAAGTATCACATTTTTGAATCAAAACATGTGTCACATTCTATGATTAGGTATAATATAGGATTCAAAATAAAATTTGAATTTCATGAATTTTTTGACCAAGTTAAGGTGGTTAGGCATTATAAATTTTATATTTTTAAGAGTTGTAATAAAAAAATCATAATTAATTATTTACTAAGAAAAATTACAAAAAATATGCATCACATCGGGACATGAGTCATCTACTTATATCTAAAATATTATCATTTTATTATGGTTAGGGTGGTTGGACATACACCTACTTCTTATTTTTCCTTGAAATTTAAGTACTCTTTTGGATTGAAATTTCAAATTTTCACCAAATAGATTTTTTTTTTAAAATAAACCTAATAGTTTAGAATCTGCATTCAATTTGCTACAAATTCTATTCTTACATATTTTTGAAATAATATAGATAACTTATTCAATTTTTTATGTCAAGTTGCCTAACTTTGAATTTTTTGAATTTTTTGCCACTTAAGGGCATGTTTTTTCCATGATGATCTTGCACATACCCATGGATATTCATTAGATCACTTCTGGTCCTCTCCAGTTGGTCTGCTTCCTCTGAGAACGAACCTACTTTACAAAAACTATGTGAAGTATAAAACTGGGGGCAAAGGGGAGCTAGAGCTGACCCTTCTTGTGACAAAACAATTGATTGCCTCCTCTTCCTGAGAAGAGAAGAAGAAGCCCACGTTGAATACTATTCCTTCTTTGAAAGAGAAGGAGAGGTCCATGCTGGCTCCCTATCCTTCTCGCAAAGGTAAAGAGAAGGTTATATCGACCGCTCCCTCTTCCCTAAAGAAAGAGGAGAATTCTATGACGAATCCCTCTCCTTCCCGCAAAGGTAAGGAAAAGGCGACCTTTTCCCAGACTGCCCCGTCCTCTCCCCTTTCTTGGGAAGAGTATTGAATGAGCAGACCCAATGGATATCTACTGAGTCCAATGATCCCTCCTTGGTGTAGGCCCAAGATCAAGATCATGGACCTCCCTAATGAATTTTCTTGGACCATGGTATTATTTATATGGTAGAAATAAAGGTTCTCACAAAGAATTTGATCTATAGCCTCCTACCACTCCCGCTTCTAAGGTAGTGAACAGAAAGAGGCCTATTTCCAAGGCTCTCGATTCAACCCCTCCTATCGCTCCTCAGCCTGTTCCCCCTACTCCCACATAAGAACTTATTCCTCTACTTGAAACGGCCATAATGGACATTCCTATGGTTGAGTAGGAACCTCTTGTCCCTTTGCAAACCCTGGCCTCTAACTCTAGGAGTCATAGAAACTACCTTGCGTGTGAATGCGAGCACCGGTGAAAGGCTCTCTTGGCCAACTAGGCCACTTCACAATAGGAGGAAGGAACAACTGCTCCAGCTTCAAGACCTCCTACAATGTCTTCTTCCTCCCTTCCTTTTGCTTCTCTCTAGTCTGGTCCACTCCTGACTTTTGTTGCGAGGGAAAATGTGCCTAACCCTAAATAGGTGCAAGTGTTCATCGCTCCTTCGGTAGAGCCCCCTTTGCTGATGTCCATTTCATATATTCAACCCTTCCTAAAGCCCATGGATATGGTCAATACCTCAGTTGTATCCACTATGGTTCTTTCTTCCTCTTCCTCTGCACCCCTAGCTTCATCTACGGGGAGTTCATCTCCTCTAATGAAGAAAGAGGCAAAGGCTGGTAAGAGTCCACCTTCCTCACAAGGTGGTCCTGTGTTGACTTGTTTTTTCCTTGTAACAAAACTAGTCCTGACTTCTCCTGAGTTCGTCACTGCTCCTGAGTCATTCGGTGAGCTTAGCGGTGAATCTCAAGCACAACCCATCCTATCTGTTGAAGTAAGACGTGGCGCTCCTATGGGGTGCATGTTTAACTATGTGGATGAGGTTCTAGCCCTGTCGGCGATCTTCGTGAAATCGTTGACTTTGACTCCATAGGAGCTTGGTGGAGAGGACTTTGAGGGGCTCTCTTCCTTGGCCCTTGTTGCGAGAGGCCCAGATGCTCCTCCACTTAGCATCCCACCATTGTAGGCTTGTCCTCCTTCCCCTTATGAGGATCTAGATTGGGAAGTGGATGACCTCTTGGCCTATCAATGTTAGAAGGAGGCCCTTTCTTGATCTTGTGTGTGTGTGTTTTGTGATGTGTTCCCCTCATACTTGTGTTATGTGTGCCTAGATGACCCTCATCACCCTCATTGGTGCATGGATATAGGCATGGTTTTTGTATCATAAACCTTATTCTATTTGTATCATCATTCTTCCATGTTTGTGCTTGATTTTTGATAAATTGGGGATGATGCAAAGCGTTGAGGGAATTTAGGCTTCCCTTCCATGTTGACCCAATTTTTTTTATTTTTATTTTATTTTCCATGCATTCTGCCTGATCTGGTTAGGGATTGATGATCTTTTGTGTTGCATTGTGGTTACCTATTATTATATAAGCTCGAACAGATCTGACCCCACTAAACAAGATCCCCTTGTGCCCTTTGTTTGCATTTTTCTTTTCTCTTTTGCTTTCTCTTTGTCTTTCTCTCTTCCTTGCTTGAGTTTTCCCTTTTATGTGTGACAACACCTCTTCTTCAACACTTTGATTTCTAGAAAATGAATTCGTTTCCAATGAATCTTTTCTTGAAAGTCCTCACAAATTTTTGCTTAGAATCACATTCTCAACATGGAACCCTAATGGAACGTGTTTCCTTCATCACGGATTCATAAAGAAAGGATTTGAAGACATTCCTCAGAAGTGGGAATAGCTTTTATTTCCCCTCACGTGGGGCATAAATTCCTTGATAAAGTGAACATCTTTTGAAAGGATTCCTTGATGATGAATTTCTCTAAGATGAACAGATGCTTTGAATTATGTGTCCCTTGAGTGGACCCCCCTTCTTCCTCACGACAGGTTCCCAAGGGACCCTTCTTTCAAAGCCTCTATTCTAAATGGAATTCTTTCATGTTTAGCTTGGGGGCAACCCAACTAGACTCATTCCATTTTCTCTTACACGTTTAGCTTGGGGGTAGCCTGACTAGACCTTACTTTTCAAACAACGCGTCCCTTGAGTGGACCCTATCATTTTGAAGGGTTCCTGAGGGACCCCTTTGAAATTTTTACTTATTGATGGTCTATGTGACCAACTGCTTTTGACATGTTCTAATTGTGGGTAGATGTGTCACCGCTTCTTGACTCTACGAAGTTTGCTTTCTCATGTTCCTCCATGTGAGAGATTTTGGGGGATACCTCCCTACAAGATTAAGAACTTTTAGGGTGCTTTCCTTTGAGCTTCCTCCATGTGAGAGATCTTGGGGGTGGCTCCCCTGCAAGACCAAGAACCTGTAGGGCACTTCTTTGATGTTATTCACGCTTGAGTTTGTGGGGAATACCTCCCTTGCAAGACCGAGAACTTGTAGGGTGCTTCTTTGGTGTTCTTCATGCTTGAGTTTCTGGAGAATACCTTCCCTGTAGGATCAAGAACCTGTAGGGAACTTCCTTAGGGCTTCCTTCATGCGAGAGATCTTGGGGGTTGCCTCCTTGCAAATCGCAGGCCTGTAAGACGCTTTGTTTTTTTCCAACTTCGTAGTTCTGAGCAACTATGGAGTCCTTTGCTTTTCCTACACCTTCGGGTACACCAGACTAATTACTGCTTCCTCGACAGTTCAGGTATAGATTTATAACCTTATACGAGCTTCTTGATCTACTTTACCAAGCACTCATTAGTATTCGTGCTCGCTAAAGTGGGGGAAAAATGTATAAGAGTGAATTTGCATCCCCTATGCAAATCCCTTTTATTCCTTTATCCACTTTAGAACACCAGGTTCAGAGGCTTAATTCCACCTAAGCCCACTGTTGGTAGTCCACTTGGCACCTATTTTGAGCATTGATGGAGGTGTTTATGTCAGGGACACCCATGCGGCGCGCAGACATCTGCACGACACGCTTATGTCCTCGGCAGATTCTTGCAGCTAAACCTGTAGAGGCGATACACTTCTCATTGGTAATGAAGTTGTAATGCCCCCTTAGGCCGACTAACCCAAATATGACAATTTTCTTCCATTCCTTCTTCAAATTCATCCCTTCAACATTCAATCTGACTCTTTAGAACTCTTCACAAACTCTTCATTAGATCAAGCTTCCATACTCACACTTTTGCATCCATTCTCACTCACTCTAAGCATTCAAGCATTCCATTGCAGCAAAAGCTTCACTCTGTCACTTTGGTAGAGCATGTTTGGAACCACGCCATTGCAGCAAAGGCTTGAGTTCCTCTCATTTCTCCCCCAAGCTGCCTTGAGTGCTCTTGGTGGAGGTGGTAAGATTCCCTCTCCTCTCGTCTACCACTTGTTTGAGTAGCATAGTACTACTTTTTAGTGTTTTTGTTTTCTTTATTATGCTATTTCTTTATCTCATTTCCTTGGTTTTTTGTGGAGGTGGTAAAACCTGAACGAGGGTCTGACTAAGGAAAACCCCTATTTAAAAACCAAAATTTTTCCCTCTTGTTGTGTGTAGGTGTTTGTGTTGCGAGGAAGATCAACTAGCAAATGAATTCCTTAGTGAGATTCTTCTTACTCTTCTTACACTTGCTTTTCTACTTTATAACATTAAAGAATACTTTGTTTATTTACTTGTTTCATTCTAGCCTTTTAGTTGAGTAGCTAGGCTGGTAGTCCTTTTGGTGAGTTCAACCTTGTCTCTAGACTATTGTCTGACCATATGAACTACAATGCACTTTAGAGACACCAGCACACTACGCTATCGTCCAGAGACAACGTCGACATCCTCAGGCATATAGCTCCCTGAGGCACAAAGTTGAACCTAGAAACCGACTCTCCTAGCCCTACCTTATAACTCAGGATTGTAGAGTGATTGTAGGACCTCATAATCCTCATCATTCTCATCCTCATACCCTATGTGTTGTACTTAGCTGAGGTAAGTTAGGGTAGCCTCTCACATCGTAACCCTCTGTGACCTGGGGTCTTGCACGTAGTGGTCCACCTCTCTTACAAATAATAAATAAATCATGTAGAACATCTTTAAGAATAGGCCTTTGTGTTCGCCATTTTGATGATGGGTCTCTAAATGGGGTGGTACATTAGAGAAAATCAAGTGCAATTCCCCTCTAGTGGGTTGAAATGGTAGTGGGTACCCACAGATCCAATCCATTCATCTCTTCCACTGATAGGAGATGGTAGACCAATAAAAAAATCCAATTATAGTTCATTGTTGAAGCTTTAAGTAGTTTGAATATTATGATATTTAATATAATAGTTTTTAGTAAACAATGAAAATTGACAAGTGAGATGACATGCTAAAATTATTTTCTTTAAAAATAATTATGAAGTGATAAATATCAAAATGCTCATAATTTTTTGTAAAATAAAGGGATGGAGTTAGAGAGTTTGGGCATGTGCTGCAAATTCTAGTTTTATATGATTAGATTAAATAATTAATAATCGGTTCTATATAAGGAATGAAATAAACTTAAATAAATTAAGATTTGTTCCTAAAAAAAAATTATTAAATGCAAATCAAATTAGCAAAAAATAATGCAAATGGAAATAGAATGTTCCCTTCTAGTTGGAAAATCAATATCTATTGATAAGTGAGATTTTGGAGGCTTTTACCATTAAATGGATAGCAAGTTTACCATTATTCAAATTTCAATTCGCTAGAAATTCCCTAAAAATATTTTACCAATCTACCTTCTCTTTGTTTTACACATGTACCAAATAGGTAGACAATGCAATTAATTAAAACATTGCAATCCATAAAGAAACCAAACTACAAGACAAGGACAAGCAGTTTCCCTCAAGTTTAAGGTACAATAAATGAGAACAAAAAAGGTTGGCAGTTTCCCTTTGGCAAAAAGCATTTGGACAGTGATACTCTGAGAAAAACATATACCCTTGCCATGAGGAAGATTATAGGGTAAAATCAAAATAAATATATCCCAAATAATGTTCAAATTTGTATGAGGTAATAAAACCATATACCCTTGCCATGAGGAAGATTACAAGATAAATTCAAAACAAATATATCCCAAATAATATTCAAAATTAAGAATTAAATTCAAAGGCTAACAAATAAAAGTTTTGTTCTAGCATGGTTCCTACTTAAAATTTGGAATAATTATGCAATGTAAGTCTCATTTCAAAGCATCAGACCCCCCTGTAAACTATGATGTAAATTAAGAGCAAATTAATTGATGTTCATACAAAGCTCAAATATAGAAAAGAAAATTTTAAAATTTAGTTTCACAAGACCAAATACTTCAAGTGAAAGTCTCAAGAACGACAAGGAAAAAACACATTCCCACAAGCCCAAAGAATATAAAAAAAAAACCTTCTACTCAATTATTCCATAAGCACTTACTACAACGATAAGAAAACTAAAGCCAAAGAAAAGGTATAATAAAAACCCAAGCCTCTTTCAAGCCTCTTTCCATTTACCATGGACACAAGCCCTTCAATCACCTCCATAAAGTAGCTCATAACATACCAAAAGAGACTAGAGTCAAATACGATCATAATAGATGAAGTTGTAATCTCTCATCCAAAACACAAGATCATTCATAATCACATGGCAATGTGGCAAATTAAATCATGTCCAATGTCTAAGGACACTGGTGTTCATGCCAAGCTTTATTGGACACCTTGCACTTCCTATTGAATATAAATATCTCATTTGTTTTTATCAAAATATTGCATACATTGCACATAATAGAAATTACTTTGTAAAGACTTCCAACTCAGCTCCAAACCAAGGTCCATGTATAGTGAAATACAACACTACAACTAATCCACTCGCCCACCAATTTATAGAAACATATGCAAGCCACAAGGAAAGCACAAGAATATGAAAGGACAAAGGTAAGGAGTCAAAAGGAGGGGAAGGAAGTGATTGTTCTATAATCAAGAAAATTGAAACATAGAAACAAAGATAGGGTTTCCATCTATGCTTTAAGATCCTTGGGCCAACATATGCATCCATAAATTTGTAGATGAAGCCCTTTGCATTTATATGGAATTTATGTTCCTGATTGGCACTATGTGCTACACAAGAAACATTCTGCAAAGTTGATTATAGTAAGCACTTTTGCTCTTTTATCTCAAGGAATTTTGTTTGCATGTAGGTTGCAAGTTTGGAAAGTATGTTGCTTGGGATTTGTTTGTTTATCTGGTGTGAGTTGCATGTATGTGAGACTCTGGTTCCTTCAATTTTAGCTGTGAGACCCTTGCTTTAGTGCTTGTCTTTTTTAGTTTAGTTGTGCTAAGAAGAATGGTAGGACTTACTTTAAGACAAGGGAAATGCCCTTACCTTACCACAAAGGTATAAAACATGCTTCAAATATGCAAATTTGATGTAACTAGTAGACTAGTGTAGTGCCTAAATGTAAAGACCTCTCTTTAAATGATATAGTTCTGGGATGATTCTTCAATTATTTCAAATGGCCCAAGATATGGTTTAGATATATATCCATGGTTGTTAATTAAAAAAAAAAATGTTGTGTGGGTTAATGGGCTAATGTCTAGTTTCTTATAAGAATTAGTTTCAAGGTGAGAAATGATTAATTTGAATTTTGGAAAACTAGGTTGAGGCACATAGCCTAGGCAATAATAGATTTAGCCAAACAACCTAGGCTAAGAGCAAGTTGAGTCATACAACTTGGTCTAGGACTAGGTCAAGTCCATTGACTCAACTTGATCTAGGACTAGGTCAAGTCCATTGATCTAGACTAGGACCAAGTTGCATGACATGGTCTAGCCTGCCGTGTCAAATTGAGCCATGCAACGTGGTCTAGGACTAGGTCAAATCCATGACTCAACTTGGTCTAGGACTAGGTCAAGTCCATTGATCTAGACTAGGACCAAGTTGCATGACATGGTCTAGCCGGCCGTGTCAAATACTTCGCAATGCCGTAGCATATAAGCAATTTATTGGAAGAGAAGTCTAAAGTAAAAATGGGTCCCTCTGTATTGACTTCACGTACTATCGTTTCCTATTTATACGCTGAATGTGTGGTAGGAGTTCCAACATCTGTATGTAATTGAGTTCAACACGTGTTTTTGGATCCCGAGTCCTGTGTTTTCTTTCTATCGTTGGGAGCCTTCCAACACAGGCTTTCACCCACTCAGACCCTCTTTGTTTTTGCCTTTCACCTTCTCATCGGCTCAACAAGCCCTTTCCATTACTCTTTATCTTTTGTTCCTTCTCTGTCTGTGTTCAGTCCAATCCGATTTCATGGCATCTACTTCTACTTCAACGCCTGCCTTTGTCAGATACCACCCTCCCACACCTAAGCTTGCCTTCCAAAGCGATAAGAGGTATCATGTGTTTCTGAGTTTCAGGGGACCAGATGTAAGGAAGACTCTGGTCGATCACCTCTTTCAAGCTCTCTCTGCAGCAGGTCTAAATGTCTTCATTGACTCTGATAAATTGAAAAAGGGCGAAATAATTGATCTGAGCTTGGAAAGAGCAATCGAGAACAGTGCCATACGCATTCCTATATTTTCGAGAGGCTATGCAGGCTCAGCTTGGTGTCTGAAGGAGGCCGCTGCAATGTTGAGCACCCCTGCCTCGATTATTCCTTTGTTTTATGATGTGGATCCAACTGATGTTAGATACCCTTTGAGTGAGTCCAGTCCCTACAACCAATCATTTCGCAAACATTATGGCCATTCAGATCATTCAGATCGATACACAAGAGAAGAGATTAACGGGTGGAAGAATGCCCTTTTGGAGATCTGTAAACGCTCAGGCTGGTCCATGGATCTAACTCAGGGGTAAGTAACCAGCCTCACTTTCTGTTTGCTTTTCGATATTTTTGATTTATTATTTTATGGCTGTCGCTGATAATGGATGATCTATATGGTTGATAGTGTGGGTGGATATGATTGAGGAAAAGTTTTGGGTCAATTTTTTTAATTAATGTGAAAATATAAAATCTGTATAAATATTAATTACATTTTGATTTTGATTTTTAATTTAAGAAAATAGTGTCATAGTCATCAGAAATTGTAGGAAGAGGGAAGAGTTTTCGTCACCAGAAATTTTGGCATTTGGAAACAGATCCATGTTTCTCTAATGAATTTTCCTGCAAACTATGGTGTATACATGTGATAGGAAATGTGGGTCAGAGAGATAAAGTGATTTAAATATCAGAAAAAGGCTTGTCCCTAGGGCAACCGATAACTCATACTATTTGTAAGTTAAAATATGATTTCAACAAAGAGGAAAAGTTTGACAAGCTGAGGCTGTCAACGCCGATAAACAACATATACAAAAAATAAATAAAAATTGATTATTTTTTGCTGCCTAAATCATTTTGAAGCAGTGTTGAATGAGAAAAATGCAAAGGATCAAGAAATAATAATATTTAAAAAAAAATAAAAATACAAAGGACAATAGCACACAAAAACCATGGTAATATGGACAAGAGACATACTAGAATTCATTAGTATGTTCCAACTTTCGACTTCCTTGAATTGCAAAATGCTTGTCTTTTATCTCATAGAGGAGTGAACTTTCTTGAGGAACTTTGTTTTGCAATTTGTGCAGTAATGCAACCACAACTTGGCATATTCGTGTCAATGGTCTGCCTCCATATTTTTGGAATCTATACAGTGGTGTCTCTAAAATGAAACACCTTATGGCAATATGTTGTAGGAATCCCAATTCCCCATCCCAACCCCCATTGTCTTGGACCCATATAAGAATGCTGCTTTGAAACAAGTGCACCAACATTGATTGAGAAATAAAACCAATTGAAGAAAGACCCCTTTTTATTCCTTTTCGTTGAATTGGTGTCATCAAATTAGTCCGCCTCAAAAGAAGAAACACAGGGCTTGATTGAAGTGTAAAGCTCAAGCAAAAGTACAGTGGATTGAAGTGTAGTTGCTGCTGGACATACATCACCTATACAAACAAATATTGAAACAGTTAAAGTAGCCATTCCTTGTAAAAATTATGTTACAATTGTAAGTGGTTTATTCTAAACAATAGTTCTAGCAATAAGAAATGACCAAGGAGATCAAAATGGCCACAAAAGGTTTTGAAAGCTGAAATTTGAAAGAATCAGACTTTCTTAAGAAAATTTAAACTGGTCTTTGGTTCACATGTGGATTCATGTTTCAATAGAGTTTCATGTTATTCATCGATGGTTCAATTCCATGTATAGTTTGCATGCCACAAAATAAATTGATGAAAAAACAAAAATAGCCCGATATCTTCCCCAGTATGCAACAACCAAAACTGCTCCTAATGGCGCTATCAGATAGCATGTGCTTGACCAGATAGTTGCATTTTTAGCTGCAGTTGCGTTCCCCTGATGTAAAATTGTTGTCAAATAAGTCACTAAATTTATACTGATTCCAACGTATGCTAATTGCTCACAAGAGTTGACTGAATAGGGGAGTATACTCTATACTGTTTACATCCAGTGGCAGACAACTTTTCGGTATTTTTTCTTATGAGCTCCATTTCTCGCTTATTTTCAGTGTTTTAACACTATGGAAAGTCCATCTGTAGAAGGAAAGTAGGTGCCTTGCTGAAGATTATGATTTGTTCTTTCGGTAAAGGGCCAATCTCCATAAGTACAAAGTTATATGCTCCATTATGTAATAGATGTATGGACATGTTTTAAATAGTGAAATAACATTATGCCTCAAGGAAAAAATTAAAGGATCGGGTATTAACTAATGCCATAGTTCCCAAAAATTCATGCTATGAACATTCTATAATTTATCAGAAGCTAGCTAGATACATTTGAATTTCAGTTGGACATGAAGACATACCTAAAATAAAGGGACAAGCCCTCCATCCCCTGTATTTTTCCTAACCAAAGGCTTTCCATAAATATCTATAGATCCACCCCTAGTGTTCTGACTCTCCTCTTGAAATACACCATACAAAATACAGTCCCCAAAAATCAAAATCCCCATAAGTTCAAGAGGCTTCCATAAACTATTTGGTAGGTTTATAGAATCTTCATCCCAATCCTTCAAAAATTCATCTTTCATTGCAATAAAACTCCTAATTTTTAACAATGCACTTTGAAACCAATTAGTTGAATATTTGATCTTTAATGAAAATGTTTTTCTAAGACTATCAACCAATGTATTTAGCTAGGGAAGGAGGTATGCTATTAGTGAAATAGTTTTTATAAGCAAGGAAATATTGTAGATTACCAAATTTCCAAGGGCAGAAGGAAGTTCACCTATAAGATTATTGACAGATAAAATGACAACTGATAAATTGGTGCAGTTGACAATGGTGTCAGGTAGGCTACCTTCCAAATAATTGTTGCCCAAGTCCAAATATGCCAGACTAGATAATTTCCCCAAGATTGAAGGAATGCTTCTTGTGAGATTATTGCCGAAGAGAACAAGATACGTAAGCTGAGGAGGAATGGTCCCATGAAAAGAATTTGCATCCAAGTCCAAAGAATTTAGATTTGAGATATTTTCAATGGCAAGGGCAATGCCAGGAACAATGCATCAAAGTTAAGTTGTGTTGCAATTTAGTAATGATAAAATAGTTTTGAATGGTACCCTATCTTAAGAAAACCACAACAAATAAAAAAGTAAGTAGTTATTGCCATTGTAGAATGGGGAAAGCCAAGGAAAAAATCATTGCCAAAGTGGTTATCACTTAAATGATTCATGTCAAATTCAAAGCTGAGTAAGCAAACATAATATGATAAAACTTTTTTAGTAGTATTCTTAATCTAAAGGTTGATGAAGATGGCTAAGTTTAAAATAAATCATAAAAAGGAGGAAACATAGTTCAATTAAGTTAAATAAACAACAATGAAGGAATTACTAAAAGATTCAAGTATGTCATTCATTATTCACATGAAGTTGACAAGTGCATTAGACAAGCCAAAGGACATGACCAATAACCATAAACAAGTCCTCTTTCGGTTTGAAGGCAATCTTCCACACATTTGGTGACTCAATTGGAACTTGGTGAGATATTTGGAATGGCAAGGGAAATGTCTCCTTCCAGCTTCTTGTTGAAAAATGTGATGGAAACAACATTGTTTAGCGAATCACAGACTATGCTAGACCAATTGCAATAGGCAAACACAACACTCATGGGGTCTCTGGATAGATTTCTTGAATGATAAAAGGCCTTGTAAATCTAGGGCTTCATCAGCTTGAGCAAAGAGATACATGGGACATATCATTCCCTTTACAAAAATGGATGAACAACAAGCTTCTCGATGAAACAATAGAAGGCCATAGAGTAATGTTGATGCTATTTATTCAATCGAACACCAAATTAACAAAGGTACTCATTATGATATAGATGAATATATAATATCTCAAGATCAATCTTCGTTGACTAAGGTCAATTCAAATTGATTGGAGGTATTCCTATCTGTGATTGTGAAACTGTGAGAAAGAGAATGAAAATGTGTTGTTCCACTTGGGAAACTTTATATGATGTGCTCTCCATGACAACACTTAAGACAAAAAAGGGTCAGTGCTCCATATTTTTCTTCTACTCTAGAATTGACCTCATGTACTACACAAATGTACCCAAAAAATAGATTTTTTTTTTCCCAAATGACCTTCCACACCTCTTTGGCATACCCATTGCACACCAAGGTGCGATTGCTAGTTTATTTTTGTTGGATGGTTTTATATGAAATTTATAATATTGTTTAGCTCTTTGATAAATACACAGTGTATTTGAATAAATATATAACTAAAGCTTATAAAAAATTTAATACCTACCTTGATCTTTGTTTATTCTCAAATCATATTATGATGATAAACATGAGATTTGCACATCTTACTTGTGTTTAAATTTTAAGCTTAATTTTGTCATCGTATAGGATCAAAACACCTTCAGATATTAATTCTTCCACCAAAATAAATTTAAATTCATAGAACAATTTCTTTCACATTAGTTTAAGTGTTAGTTGTTTAGGTGATAGTGGCCTATTACGTCTATGTTTTGTAATATCATATGAGAGTCAATGTTAGAAATGTCTTTAAATGGATGTGTATTACTATTTTGTACCATAATTATGTATGTTGTTTTTGGAGTTGTAAAGAACACTTAGGATAAAACTTTGCTTATATCTTGGCTTGTACACAATATTTATATTTTTGTCTAAAAGAGGTTATTAGGTATTAGCATTGATAAAACTAGTACACTAGAGGTTTATTAACATATTTTTGGAATTTTCTTGTATATAAGGTTGGTTTATTTGAAGGCCTAATGTATTAAGCTTATTGAGCATTGTTTTTAAATGTCTTGTACTTAACAATTATCTAGGTCTATTAGAGCTTAAAGTGAAGAAAAATCACCCTCTCTTATGAATTGGTACTCAATTATGCACTATTTGAGTATGAGTCTTAGCTTGTTTGATTCTAAGTTAACATTTATCCCTAAGCTTAGATTTGAGTTTATTCTTTAAGATTTATGAAATTGTAATTTTCACAAGATTCATTTGTAGTCAATATACTACAAACATGTATGATAATTAGACTAAACCCACCCTTACGATCAATCAAATATTGCATTAATAATATATCAATTCAAAACAATTATGTCTATGATGTGTATATATATATATATTCCTAAACTAATTTTTTTAAAAAAAAAATCCTTTTTTGTTTGTTGTTTTTTTTATTTTAATTTTATTTTTCTCTAGTATTAGAAGAATGTGAAAAATTACCATTGCACAACATAGTTGCATCAATAGCAGTAAAATTAAGAAAATGACAAAATGTACCAACAACAAAACTAACACATTTACAAAGTTGTCCCAATAGTAGCAAAACCAAATCATATAACAATTTCTGTGACTTCTCATTAAATTTTTTATTTCCACTTAATATTTCTATAAAAAAATGCTTGTAATTTGTTTTTGAGTTAGTTTCCTCAATAGACCATAGTGTAGGAAAAAAAAAGAGTGTAAAGATGAATAAATCTTAATAGAAAACATCACGCCTTAGTTAGCTGGTAGCCATTCAAATTGTAATCCATGTTTAAACAACTATAAAGGGTAGTTGTTCTAATTGTTTTGATATATAATCATGGGGTGTTGGGCACAAAAGTTGCAAGTTTGAAATGCTAGAGTGGCTTGAAACGGCATAAGAAAAAAGGGCAACGAGTTTTGCTATATAAACACACTAGAGGGAGTATGAATTTTTCTCTATAAACACATTAGAGGGAGCAGGAAGCTTCTAGGGTTGAAACCTTTAGGATGAGAGCCAAGAATTTAGGTATTCATTTTGGCTAAAGTAGTCAGCCTCTTGATCCCCATGGCAGCTCAAGATCGCTGCACCTCCGGTGCAAACATCCCGACTCCTTAAGCGTACTTGTTCAAAACCATTCAACTTCATCAAAATATAAAAAATTCATTACACTTAAAAAGGTTTAAATATAATTTAGATATTAAATCATGATTTTTATATTGCATTTTGTAAATTTTAATTAAATACCTTTTATTTTTTATTGCACTTTATATATTTTCAAAATCTCATCTCAAGCAAACACATTTTCCTATTATCACATCCTTATGATTTTTTATTTTAAAAATTCATTATTATCTTTAAAATTTTTCATTAAATATTATTTTATATAAATTAAAGTTGAAAGTTTTATATGATTCTTTTGAAATTTTAAAAATTATTAGTTTATAAAATTCATGTTTGTTTTCTTTTATAAAAAGAATATATTTTCCTTTAACATATATGATTAATTTTCATTTTAGTTCTTTTAAAAATAGTATTTATATTGTTATTTATTTGATTTTGGAATAAATTCTTAAATATATTTACTTAAATTTTGTTTTAAAATTAATATATTAAAATTAAAATTTATTTTTATTTATTTTTCTTTAATTAATTTGTATGAATAATATTAATTGAATTTTTATTTATAGATTTGTAATTATAATGATTTGATTTTAAATTAATAAATCAGTATATACTTTTATAATGTGTAAATTTTTTTGAGACAAATAATTTTTAAATTAAACTTATTATATTATTTTAATGATTTATAAACAAATTAAGTTTAAAATTTAAAATTCTAAATTCTAAATTGATTTATTGAGCCCAAATAATTCTTAGATATAAAATATTTTTAACACTAGAAAATAATTCTTAAATATGTTTTATTTTTTCAGAATAATATTCCATTTTTTAGTTTTATTTTTCCAGCTTTCAATTGACCTACTATTGCCATTGCAGCTACGAAGCTCGGCTGGTAAAAACAGTTGTGAACGGCCTCATCAAAACATTGGACAAAGTGCCCTTACAAGTTGCCGATCATCCAGTCGGAATGGACAGCCTGAAGAATCTTCTCATTCAGAAATTAAATCTGAATGCAGTGGATGGGGTTCTTAAACTTGGAATATGGGGTATTGGTGGTATTGGCAAGACCACAGTTGCCAAGGCCGTCTACAATCAAGTTCGTGGTGATTTTGAAGCTGCTTCCTTTATATTCAATGTCCGCGACACTGCTGCAGACCCCAGAGGCCTTCCAAAATTACAGAAAAAAATTCTCAAAGATTTAATCAATTATGGTGAAGAAGTGGACAGTATTGAGGAGGGGATATCTTTGTTCACAGATCGTCTGGGAGGAAAACGTGTCCTGCTAATTTTGGATGATGTGGATGCTGTTGTACAACTGAAAGCTTTGGCTGGAGATTGGTTTGCCCCTC
>VDFB02076678.1:0-10578 GCA_007258455.2 Sequoia sempervirens | reverse complement strand
GAAAATTTTAATGATTTCTAATGATGTTGATAATTTTTTGATTTGATGATGCGATTTATCTCCCGACATTGAAGAAATTAGCTACCATTTGATTAATTGATCCCTGAAAAATTAAAATATCCCATCATAAATCCCACTTTAATTACCCCTTTTAATAGGAAAAAAGTGAAAAAGAAACTCATTTGTGCACTTTTGATTTTGAAATTTTTGAGTGAGAGAGCAACTTGAGCAATTTAGCCAAAAATGGTGATCTCCTACGAGACTCATCAATTTGAGCGTGTGCGGCGACATAATCGACTAGCGGCATAGGAACCTTTGTTACGAATTTCAAAAACCTTCTTTGTGAATTTTTGAATTGTTTTTCCCGCATTTTTAATTTTAAAATTTTATGATTCACACATTTTAGCGCATAGGCCACCTGTAATAGCGCATAGGATGAGTTTGTTAGCGCATAGAAATAGAGTTTCAGCACACCCTAAGCCCAATGTAGTGCATAGGTTTGTAGTAGCGCATCTACATTTTAGTGCATTGAAACAATATTTTAGCGCATCAGAGTTTTGAAATAGCACCTCCAATGAATTAGCACATAGGGCTAGTGTTGTGGCACATCTGCTAAAAGAAATGGCGCTTTCAATTTTTTGGCGCATTGAAGCAATTTTCTGGCGCACTGGAGATATTCTCTAGCGCATTCACTGAAATGGCGCATTGAGAGATTGTTATGGCGCATTGACAAAATTTAATGGTGCATCTATCTTTTTAGTGCATAGAAGCACTGTAGTAGCGCATCCAAGATAGAATTGAATTTTTATTTTTTTTTGCCTTGATTTTGATGATGTTGAATCGCGTTAGCTGATGATTTGTTGTTGTTGGCATATTAGATGATTTATTCATCTCATGATAGGTGAGATGCAATAATGATGATGTTGTTTTGTCCTCATGATAGGTGAGGATCAAAAGTAGATTTTTGCGAGATTTATTCAAAATCGCACTTGAGCTGATAGGATGATTGATTGCTTGATGTTGATTGCTTTGCTGATTTGATTGATCGATTGATATGTTGATTGTGATATGTTATAATGATAGGAGAGTGATTTAAGTAATCTTCAGTCACGAGAGCACTTCCCACGGACTTGGAAGTTGATTCTATGTTTGTCACAGGTTGATCGAGATGTTATTGAGAGATGTGGATTATCTTCATTGATTGACATGCCCTAGATTAGGATTAATCGGGGATTGTTGACCACACTAGCAGAGAGGTGGCATAGCGACCACAACACCTTTCATCTAACCACTGGAGAGATGATTGTGACACTAGAGGATGTCTATAGGATCCTATAGATTCAAGTGGTGGGTGACATTATTGTGTATGATCAGGCCGAGTAGGGTGGCACACATGCTTTACCCCAGATATTTCATGATGATCAGAGTAGTGGTTATGAGATGCCCTAGCAGGAGATGTTTGAGAGTTATGCCCCTTTACCTTTCATGCTTGCAAGTTTTGTCGGTGGCTTTCTCTGTCCCGACAAGAGGTCAAAGGGATTGTCTATCAGTTGGGGTCAGACACTAGAGCAGATGATTTTGTATGGGACTCGGTACGCCTAGGGTTTGTGCATGTTTGCGCAACTGTATCATGATTTACATCAGGAAGTGTATCTTGGAGGTTCCAATCTATCTACGAGGGTGACATTGTTACAAACATGGGCCTAGGAGCATATAGCGGTGACATTCCCAATGACAGACAGGTATCAGCCAATTGGGAGACCCTATGTCTATGGTTATACCGGCCCAGTTGTCCATAATAAGCTGGGAAAACTGGAGTATTGGAGACACATACTAGATGACCTGGATTTTGTGACATGGTGGTCATATGTGGATTGCGAGCAGTGGGTCGAGGATCACCTGGAGATTCCTTATGTTTGCATAGCTAGATATCTCATTGGACAAACATGTTTCATCATTGAGAGATTCCTACTGATGAGGATACTGAGACAGTACAACAAAGTTTAGGGGATTCCACAGGGATTGGATACATATGCACAAAGACAACAGGATGCCACATAGTGGGGACCTACCTTATCCTACAATGTTACTTGTGATGAGTACCACAAATTATAGCTAGTGATTTGGGATTATCATTTGGAGATTGTGGAGGGATATATGACAGAGGAGTACTCACAGTACTTTTGTGGACATCCGTTTCCTAGGATCTCGAGACCTGATGAGCCAGTTCCAGCACTGGAGGATGATGAGGATAGAGAACCCAGATGGAGGAGGGACAAAGATGGTGGAGATGAGGAGGAGGGAGATGGTGGTGACGGGGATGGAGGAGATGGGGGAGGTGATAGTGATGATGGTGGAGACAGAGATGGGGATGGTGGTGGAGGAGATGGAGGAAGGGGTGCCCATCTAGGACTAGATGTCAGAGTGCCTCGAAAGAGGTGATCCTTAGTAGCTGCAGCACAACAGCACATGTGGATACGATTGCCTTCTCAGAAGTAGCAGGCATAGATTGTAGCTCTACAGGCTTAGGTGCAGACACTTCAGGGCCAGTTGACACAAATTCAGGGTCAGTTGCAGTCATAGGCACAGGTGCAAACGTATACATAGGCGCAACTCTCACAAGCACAGGCACAACTTTCACAAGCATAGGGATAGATTACCACCTTGATAGTAGAGAGAGACAGGTTGAGACTGCAGGTAGATCAGGCAGAGGGTGTTGTAGAGAGATTGTAGAGGGTTGTGGAGGGCAATGGGATAGCAGATCATTTTTAGGAGGTACGACGCTTTGCCAAGGAGGCAGAGTTTTTTCAAATTAAATATCATGAGTTTGTTCCACCAGAGCATCGCGAGAGCTACTCGCAATCTGCCAGTCGCACTCGTATGAGGACTACTAGCAGGGGTGTGACGTAGCCACTTCTGCAAGAGCCAGGCACAAGTCCATCAGGTGGAGGAGGCATAGGCCTCGAGATGCCGACACCGTCTGGGGGGAGCACTACATAGTTCTGAAACATGATATTTGTTGTATTTTGGACATGTATACATTGATACTGATGATTCATTACCATTTTTGATGATGTACCTCTTCATATTTAGATATCCCTATACAATTGACATTATTTTAAGATATATGCAGTGATGATGATGGTTGATCTATGTGCTTATGTGTATTGATCATGATGGATGCATTTGGTTTTTATTATGTATGTTATGTGATATTATATATGATGATGATATGATAGGTTATGGATGCAACATGTGTTATGATTCTATGATGCTTTTATGAATGATGTCTATATGCCATATGTGATGAATCTTATTATGTGAATGAAATGTGATGGATGTTATGTTTTTGTACTTTTCTAATGAAAATGTATGATGCAATATATGATAATGTTAATGCAAAAATGGATGGATGGAATGATTGAATGATGATGTATAATTCTAGGTGTTCTCATGGATGATGCTTTATTGTGATGTATGAGATGCATTGTACTCTTTGTTTTTGTATTTTTTCTTATGCAAATGTATGAACACATGTATGAAATGGATTATGAAAATGTTTCTTTTTTGGATTTTTGTAATGCAAATATATGACCTAAATGTGTAGATGGATGTAAATGATATGATAAATGCTTTGTTTTTGGATTTTCATGATGTCGATATTTGACCTAATGACTAGATGGATTATGAAATGATATGATAATGCATGAATGACATCCTAATGCTTATGCATCTAAATGCAAATGATCTTTTTGTTAATGTCAAATGTACTCAGTCCATTAATGATAGAAATAACATCACTCGTAAAATTGGATCAGCCTTGGAAAAATCTATAAATACAAATGCAAAACTTAGTATGAATGTAGCCTAAATATGCAAACCTAATAATGCAATGTTGTTGTCCCAATAATAAATTTATTGTGCTTGGTATCATCATTGAGCTTTTGAAATGTTGAAAGTAAGTACAAAAATCAATGGTATAATTAGACCATGATGACCTGAGTACTTCTTTCATGATGTTTGAACACAAGCATCTAGGTATAATTGGACCAAGATGACTTGAGCATTTCTTGCATAACCAGACAAGAGTAAATCATTTTCCTATGTGAATCTAGAATGTCATTAGTGATACTTTGTAGAGCACGTCCCGCGACGATTCACATAGTAATAATGATCACCTCACAAATAGTAGACAAAGAAAAATATCATTCTCGATCATAGCTTCTCTAGTTCTTGACATCCTTGAGTTGCTCTAGATAAATGATAACAACAATCATGATGCAAATAATTTGAACATTCGTGCCAAAGTGATAAAACTTTGATTCAGAGGATGGCCACCAAATGAGATTTGTTTTGATTGATCTTGTTGTTGTTGGTTCAGATGGTTGGTTTTGTGATTATGGTTGATGTTCAATGTTGCAATTCACTTGATCATTGTGTTTTTTATCATGTCATACTGTTGTTTTTTTGTCATTTTAAGCTCAAAGATAGATTGGCCCCAGTGAGTTTAGGATTTTTCCTCCAGTGGAAACAAACCAATTTATTATGGATATGTACAATGATCGCCAAGCCAAGGTGAGACATGATTGCAACACCCAAATATGTACATGAGGCTCAAATGATAGACATGGATAGTGATAGTGTGAAGCCAATGGTCGACACACGTTCCAATAGAGGAAGAAGTCGCTCCCATCACACTGTTTAGGTTTTCACTACTGTTTTATTTGTGACTTTAGATTTCTATGATTTTTTTTTTTTTTTTTTAATTTTAATATTTTTTTTGTATTTCTTTTGATTTTTATTATACCAAGATGCCTGTTTTCTGTGGTTTTCATCAGAGGACTGCATTTTTTTAAACATTCTGATTTTTTTTTGATTCTTTAGACTTTTTCTAATTTTTGATTCTTTCTTTAGGGACTTTTTTGTGATTTTGATTTCTTTTGAGACCCTTTGCATAGGTAAAATGCATGGAACTGCATTCTGATTAGGATGGTGGTTGTCTGTTGTGCCTCTTGGGGTCTCCCTCTTAAAGCATGATTTAGCTCTGACTACAGACCCGAGACAACACAAGTGAACTTGAACCAATTGGTTCTGAAACCCTTCCCTTTCTTCTCCCTATCCCACTGATTATGTAGGATTCTCCCCTTCACTACCACAAAGCCTACCAACTCTGTCGCCTGGTTTCATCCTGCTGATTACAGTTTTCTCGACATTCATGGTTTTGCAAAAGCCAGTGTTCACTATGGTTGATGTCAGTTCTCATCCAATAACTCCAACCCCGCAACGATACCCCAGATCCCCATCAAAGATAATGTTCAATACAATGCAGGACATACATCACCCTCAGTAAGTACAATGGCCTCAACCATATACAAGCATTTAGGCGGTGTGTCCCTATTGCGGCAGATATTAACGATGCCCACAAAGCAAGGTTTAATTGGATGTGCCAATCACGTCCAGCATCATTGACTATTTTCTTCAATATTTTCAAAATAGTTTTGTTGGAGGCCTCTACTTGACCGTTTCCTTGAGGGTAATATGGTGTAGAGAAGTGATGTTGGATATTGAACTTCTCACACAATTCTTGCATGTCTTTATTTTTGAGCGGTCTTCCATTGTTAGTGACAATGATCGAGGGCTGCCGAATTAAACCCACATGTAGTTATATGAAGGATGTTCTTCGTGATGGTGATTAGAGGAACAACTTCAATCCACTTTCGCAGCATTTTGTGGTCGTGATGATAAACTTTAGGTCTACTTTGAATTTGGCGTGATACTCTACCACAAGACCAAAGTACATGGGCTGATGATAAACTTGTGTCCATTTGATGAAGGTGGATAAATTTTACCCACAAGATCCACTTCGTAAAGTATTATGTGGTTGTGATGATAAACTTGTGTCCATTTAACGAAGGTGGATAAATTTTACCCACAAGATCCAATCCCCACTGACAAAAGGGCCATGTTGTTCAAAATGGTTGAAGCTCTTGTGCCGGTGCATGAATAAGGTTGCCATGAATCTGACACTTTTGGCATTTCTTAACAAACTGAAAAGACTCCTTCTCCATGTTTGGCCAGTAATACCCTAGATGAAGGAGCTTCTTGGATAAGGTTAAACCTCTTGAATGAGTTCCACAAATACCCTCATGAACTTCCCGTAAAGCCATTTCAAACTCATCACGTTCTAGACATCGGAGGAGAATTTTTTCAAGACCTCGTCAATAAAGTACATCCGTGATAAAAGTATGTCGGGCGGCTTGGCGAATGAAGTTTTGTTTTTGGTTGCGGGATAGGTCAGGTGGAAGGGTGTTATCTTTTAGATAGGTATAAATTTTACCATAGATTGAGGTATCAACATCAACTAGGTGACATATAACCTGGGGCTCAGTATCGTCATAAGCAAGGGTAAACAGTTGTTCCACCATGAACTCATAACGACTTCTTTTCTCTAGAATTTGTAATAAGGAAGCAATAGTGGCCATGGCATCGGCAACTTTATTATCCACTCTTGAAATTTGCTCAAATTTGATATCGACAAAGTATTTCTTAAAATCATCAATCATTCTTTCGTAGGGCATTAGTTTTTTGTCCTTTGTTTGATAATCATCATTGACCTGGTTAATGACCAACTAAGAATCTGCATAGATTTGTAATTATGGGATTTTCCATTCTGCAGTTGTTTTAATGCCAATGATTAATGCTTCATACTCTTCCATGTTTTTGGTACAAGGGAACATCAATTTGTATGATTTCAGAATGGTATGTCCTTGTGGAGTGATAAATAGGATTTTGGCCCCTGATCTATGTTGTGTGTGTGATCCATCAAAGTATAATGTCCATTGTTGTGCAGTCAAGGTGAGGACATCAATGTCTGGAAACTCAATGTGTAGAGGATGATCATCTGGTAGAGGTGCTTCAGCCAACTCTTCTATGATTGCTTGTCCTTTTATTGCTTTCCTATCCACATATTGGATGTCAAGTTCACTTAATATCATGACCCACTTGGCCAGTCTTCCTATTAGGTTAGCTTTGCTGAGGAGGTATTTTAGTGGATTTATTTTGGCTATTAACTCAATGGTATGAGTTAGCATGTAGTGTCATAGCTGTTGGGTGGCAAACACTAATGTCAAACAAGCCTTTTCAATGGATGAATAATTGATTTCATAGTCATTTAGCGTCCTACTGATATAATAAATTTCTCTTTCTTTTCTTGTTGGATCCTCTTGTGCTAACAAGGCTCCCAATGATATGTCAGTTGTTACAATGTATAATAGGAGTGGCTTTCCTTCTGCTGGTGGTATTAAGACAAGTGGACTCATTAGATATTGTTTTAATTGGTTGAAGGCCTCTTCACATTTCTCGTCCCATTGAAAAGAAACATTTTTGTGTAGCAAGTGAGTGAAAGGATGGGTCTTGTCTACCAGTTGTGAAATAAATCTTCAGATTGATTGGAACCTCCCTTGCAGAGATTGTAGTTGGTTGATATTCTTGGGTGGCAGCATCTCCATGATAGCTTTAACTTTTGTCGAGTCTACCTCAATGCCTTTTTCTGAAACTATATATCCCAAGAGTTTGACTGAAGTCACCCCAAACACACATTTCTTTGGATTTAGTCATACATTGAACTTCTCCAATCTAGTGAAGATTTTGTCTAGGATCTCTAAGTGTCCTTTGGTGTATGATTTGGCCAATAGATCGTCCACATAGTCTTCCAAGAAGGTATGCATCATATCATGAAAAATTGTCGTCATGGTGCGCTGATAAGTAGCTCCTACGTTCTTCAATCTGAATAGCATGTTGTTCCAACAGAATGTTCCCCACGGACATGTGAAGGTTGTCTTGTCTTGGTCCTCTAGAGTTATCTTGATTTGATTATAACTGGAAAATCCATCCATAAGTGACAACATGCCCTATCCTGTTGTTAAGTTCACTATGATGTCTATGTTAGGTAGAGGAAAATCATCTTTAGGGCAATCCTTATTAAGATCTCAAAAATATATGCAGATGCAGATGATGTTGTCGAGCTTTAATACTGGTAAAATGTTGGAGATCTACTCGGCATAGTCAATGGGTCTGATGAATCCTGCATCTAATAACTTCTTCAACTCTGCTTTTACCAATAGGGTAATATGTGGATGCATTTTCCTTAGCTTCTGCTTGATTGGCTCTACTCTTGGTGGTAAGGATAGGTGTGCATGATGAGATATGGATCAATCCCTGGCATGTCGGCATATTACCAAGCAAAGTTGATTTGTTTCTCTGTGAAGAATTTGAGGAAGCTTGGTTTTTCTTGGTCTATCAAGGATGCCGCTAGATGGATAGTCTTCACTGTTTCTGCATTGTCGATATTGACGGATTGTGTGGGCTCAATCAATACTTTTTATCTTTCCTAAAAGTGTTATGGGAGAGTGTCAAATTTTCCATCCTTCGACGCCTCATAGAGGTTTTTGCCGTTGGATGCGCTCTTTATTTTTACTTTTTTTTGGATCTGATACTGCCATTGAATGGTTTTAACCATTAGATCTATTTCCTTTATTATTTATTTTACAGCTGAAAGATTTGACACTCCCCTATTTGGAAGCTTCATTATGACATTCAATGGTGGAATCTACTTTGGAATTGTCGGAATAGAGGAAGTTGACGATGGCATCATCATTTGAAAAGGTGGGGATGTCGAATGGCTCAGTTTGGTCCTAGTTTATGAGTTCAGGATGTACTAGGAGTAAGGAATCATTAGACTGGTTAAGGTCAGAGATAGTAAGAATCCTAATGGCGATGTCTTTGATTTGTCCAATAGAAAAGTCAAGGTCTATAAGGTAACTTTCCTCTAAATTATTCATTTCACTCTAAGTTTGATCGTCTTTGTTGGAGTCATCAATATGTTGTGATCCTATTTCAAGTAGTCTAGAACCTGAACCTTGTCCCTTCTCCAGTAGGGGTGCATACTTGTGTACCACATCAATGTCCTTGTCATGAAAATACTCTTCGGATAGTGAATCCCACTCATATTCATTTGAATCCATTTCATGATCATCACTAGCTTGTAGTTGCAAGATTCTTTCAACCACCCTCTGAGTTATCTCTTCTTTTGTCTCCTTATTATAACCCAACCCAGTCTTGTCTTTTGGATTGATTAAGAAGGGTTGAATTGGTTCCACAATTCCTTCTTTTCTTTTGCCTACAGGGCCTTTTCCCTCGTATGCCATCTTTTCTAAGATTGTGAATCCTTTTCCATATTGTGTTGTTTGTACATTTGTAGTTGCTGCTTGGGACTCTTCTTTGTCCTTATAAAGCCAGTTTAGAACATCCTTGTCTTCAGCTTCATCAACTATGGTGCCTGCTTTTACAAATCGACCATCAAAGAGTGTAACTAGTTGTGATGACTATTGCATTGATGTTGAGGGTTATTCATATGACTTTGGGGAAGAAAGTTGTGAAAGGCATAGAGATTGTTCAATGAAATATTCACCCACACCTTTATCTTTGACTTTGACCTTTTTCTCAAATTGTTTGGATGAGGCATTTAATTGGGTTTCATGATTTGAGGACGTAGAAGGAGCAATTTCTTCCTTTTTCTCAGACTATTTGGACATGGAACTAGATTGACTTTCATGATTTGAGGAAGTGACCAACGGTTTTGACAAGAAACTTGACTGGCTTTGATTATTGGTAGAGATGGAAGTGGAAGCTTCTTTGTTATGAGGCACAAAGACATCTTGGACTGATTTAAGGGTGTTGCAATACCGAGGACTATTAGAATCAGCTGAGATGGTGATTTCTTGACCACCACAAGGGAATTTCAAACATTGGTTGGATGTTGACGAGACCGCTTGCATTTCATGGATCTGTGGGCGACCCAATAGTATGTTGTAGTTCAAATCCTTGTCCAAGACTTGGCAGATTACATCTTTCTGAATTGATCCTACTTGAATGGGTAGGACAATCAATCCCTGTGAAGATCTTTCCTCATCATCATATGCTTTTATTGTAATCTTTTTATTTGAATCTATTGCATTTTCAAAAAATCCCACGGCACAAACAAGCTTTAAAGTACATATATTCGGGCCGACTCCTCCATCTATTAGGACGTGTTTGACACGATGTTTATGAATTAGGACTTCAATATGGAGAAGGGCATTTTGGGGATGATAAATAGAGAGTCATCATTTTATGAAATAGATAAGCAATGAGGTGTACTCAAATGTCCCATCATGGCCTCAAATTTACAAACTTCTAGATTCGTTGGTATTGTTGTCCACTAAGGCTTTTTCCTAAATCTCTTTGTGGGCAGGTGAAATCTTGAGCAGTTCCAATATAGATATTTGTGTGGGGATCTTTTGTAATTGGTCTACTATGTTATATTGTTTGGACAAGGAAATAGGTGTTTTAGACGAACTTCCTTTTAGTACATATTTGGCTTGTACTCTCATGGTCACATTTACTAGCATGTTGTCTTGTTTCCCATTGATTTTAATGACATTAATTTGAGTATCAGTTGCAACCATGTCTTGTTTGATGTCATTAATCTGATTTTCAACTGCAATGATGTCTTGTTCATGTTCAATTGGAATGTCATTA
>VDFB02076677.1:0-15568 GCA_007258455.2 Sequoia sempervirens | reverse complement strand
AAAAATGCTTTGAAACAAATTGGGTACAAATGTCTTTTTATTACAATTTTTCATCAATTTTTTTTTTTTTTTTAATTTTTTAGATAACATATAAACATTAAATCAAATAGACTTTGCCTTGGAAGAGTCAATGCATTGGATCTCTCCTTGCATTTCTACCAGTTTTGTAAATTCTTCTTTATTAACTGGTTTATGGTAAATACGTAGGCGATGGCCATTAACTAAGAGAGTTCGTAAATCACCATCAATAGGTTTCAACTGAACTGTGCCATTTGAGAAAACTTCAGAGATTTCATATGGCCTCAGCTAATGAGTTATGAGTTTTCCTTTATGGTCTTTATATCTTGAATCGAATAGCAAAGCCCAATCACCATTATGAAATTCTATCTCTTTAATATATTTGTCATGCCAAACTTTCCGTTGATGTTGAACTAGTTCTATTTGATGAACAACATCCAAATGAAGCTCATCCAACTCATTTAACTAAAAAACTCGTTCTATTTGAGATCGTGTCAAATCTAGACCCAACTCCATGGCTTTTCGTAGGGTCTGAAGTTCAAATTCAATGGGAAGAAGAGGTTTCTTTCCAAAAACAAGCTCATAGTGACTGAATCCAGTTGTAGATTTCCATGTTGTATTGTACGCCCAAACGGATTCAGGCAATTTCCTGGCCCAATCTCTTCTTCTTGAAGAGACAGTTTTTGTCAGTATGTTTTCTAACTCCCTATTAGTCACCTCTACTTGACCATTTGCTTGAGGGTGATAAGGGGATGACTTCTTATGGCTCACCTGAAAATGGTCTGTAAATTCTAGGAGAACTTTGGACATAAATTGGGGTCCTTGATCTATAATGATAGTTCGGGGGGCTCCAAATCGAAGAAAAATTTTGTTATAGAGAAAATCAGCAACTTGCTCTTCTCTAGCAACTCGTAAAGCTTGAACTTCTGCCCATTTCGTCAGATAATCGGTACAAACTAATATATATTCTTTCCCTTGAGAGGAAGGATCTATGGGGCCGATAAAATCTAACCCCCATTTTTCGAATGGTTCCAAAGTTACCTGAGGCTGCAAAGGAATTTTTGTCGAAGCAGTTGGTCTTCCTACTCTTTGAAATTCATCATAATGACGAACATAATTTTTAACATCTTTATGCATTGAAGGCCAATAATATCCAACACCTAAAATTTTATGAGAAGTTCTTTTTGTAGAATAATGACCCCCTGAAGGATCATCGTGACAGGCCCTCAAAATACTATAAGTTTCATTAGCCCTGACACATTTTCTCAAAACCATATCAGGTCCACAACGAAATAAAATCCCATTAATCCATTTAAATGGTGCACACTCATGAATAAGTCTCTTCCTTTGTTTTGATGTAAATTCAGGAGGTACTTCAGAAGTAGCTAAATAGTTGGCAATATTAGCAAACCAAGGAACCTTTATAGAGATAGCAAACAAATTTTCATCTGGGAACTCATCTTGTACAGGTGCTTGATCACCCTCTTCTTGTTTGATTCGAGATAAAAAATTTGCCACCTCGTTAAATTTCCCTGGCTTGTCAAGTATTGTCACATTGAACTCCTGAAGAAGTAGTAACCATCTCATTATTCGACCATTAACGACAAGTTTATTCATTAAATATTTTATAGCTGAGTGATCTGTATAAACTGTAACTTTATATCCTGTAATATAATGATGAAACTTTTTGATGGCATGAACCACCGCTAAGAATTCTTTTTCTGTTGTTGTGTAATTTCTCTCAGTAGACGTTAGGTTTTTGCTAATAAAATATATGGCATATTTACCCCCATCCTCATCTTCTTGCCCTAATACTGCACCAATTGCATCATCTGAAGCATCAGCATAAATGTGAAAGGGAAGACTCCAATTTGGTCCACGTAGTACAGGAGCAGAGACAAGCTTTTCTTTTATCATTTCAAATGATTTTTGACACTCAGACATCTAATTAAACTCCACATCTTTTTGGAGGAGAGAAAACATAGGGGCTGCTATCTTACTGAAGCTTTCTATGAACCTTCTATAATATCCAACATGTCCAAGAAAACTTCATACATCTGTTTGTGTTTGAGGTACAGTCAACTGTTGTATGACTTCAATTTTTTTAGGATCAACTTTTATTCCTTCTGAGGAAATGTGATGGCCTAAGACTATTCCTTGTTCCACCATTATTAAAAACTTTTCATGGCTAAGGGATAGTCAGTTTTCCTCACAAACCTCCAAAACCCTATCCAGGTTTTGAAGAGCTTCATCATAGGTTGACCCATATACTGTGAAATCATCCATATAAACCTCTACACAATCATTGACGAGTGCTGCAAATATAGCCAAAATGGCCCTCTGAAAAGTCACTGGAGCATTACAAAGTCCAAAAGGAAGAACTCGGTATGCATATGTACCCCAAGGACAAGTAAACGTTGTCTTATCTTGGTCTTTTGGTGCTACCTGAATTTGGTTGTAACCACTAAATCCATCTAAGAAAGAAATATATTTCCTCCTAGCCAAATTGTCCAAAACCTGGTCAACGAATGGTAAGGGAAAATAATCTCTAAAGGTGGCTTTATTAAGTTCTCTATAATCCACACAAATTCTCCACTTGGCATTTTTCTTTGGTACTACTACCATAGGTGACACCCACTTGCTATCTGAGATAGGATAAATAAATCTTGCACGAAGGAGTTTCTCAATCTCTACTTTAACAAGATCCTTTAATGCAGGGTTGAGTCACCTATGTGGTTGAAAAATAGGTCTTATATTAGGATCAGTATAAATGTGATGAGTACAAACACTTGGGTGAATACCCCTCATGTCTGTATAATCCCAAGCAAAAGCTTTAGACCTTTTTACCAGCACATTAAATAATTTATCCTCTTGTATTTTTGTCAACCAACTATTGATATTCACAATTTTTCCTGGTAACAACATAATTGTTTTTGTTCCTAGATAAGCTGAAGTGACAGTATGTATTGGTCATAACAAAGTGTTGAGAGGAAAACTATGAGGTATAAGTCGGTGAAATCTTGTAATATCATCAAAGAAATAACTCGTTCTAGGAATCATATTAGCCAAGGGACAAGGCATCCCCATGGTAACATAATTTTGTTCCATCCCACTTATATCAATCAGTTGTCCCAAAATTTCTGGTACATCCTCTATTACTTCTTCACTTGAACCTATAGCCAAGTGTGCAACCTCATTTACTAACTCATCCTCTAATTCCTCTCCATGTTGTTTAATCACTACCATGGTCAAGGAGGCTAGACTGTCTTGCCCACTAAATTCTTCTGGTTCATCAACCCAGACTTTATTATATTTAGTAGGTTTAGCAGGAGGATATAAAAATAAATGTTTACTATTTGGACCATGTGAAATGGTCATTCCTCCTTCTCGACAATCAATTTTAGCGGCGACAGTAGCCAACCATGGTCTTCCCAAAATTATTGGATAACTATCTTTAGGTGTAAGTGATTGTATTATTTGAAAGTCAACTGGATATTCCCATCCATCAAATTTAACGTGAACATTTTTTATAACACCTTTTGGAATGGCTATAGACTGATTTTCCATCTGTAAGACTATAGTTGTAGGACTTAAATCAGTAAGACTTAATTTTTCCATTACATCCACCATCATTACATTAATAGCTGCTCCCAAATCCACCAATGCATTAGGTATTGCTACCTCATTAATTGTAATAGTAATCAGTGGACTCCCAGGATCATCATATTTTAGAGCAACAGTCTTTCTAGACAAAAATTTAGCTAGATAACCATCGATGTGCACAGTGTTTATTTTCTTTGGTTTCCTTCCTGGAGTTCTAATACACAATTGTTTAATCAACTAATTTAACTTAGGGATTTCCTTTATTGCCTGCAGCAAAGGAACCTCTATTTGCAATTGTTTAATTTCCTGAATTAATGCAGTTTCAAAAGCTAATGTCATTTCCGAAGTATCTTTTAGAATTGTTGATTTCAGACGCTCCAGAAATGGTGCTTGAGTTTTCTCCTTTGAAGGGATATCTTTACTAAACTCAGTCAAAGACTATTCTCCCTCCTCTCGAGGTAAATCAACAGCTCCTGCTGTTGAAGACTCAGTAATATTCACGGGTAGTGTAGTATCTTTCTCAAAATTTTGAGAAATAGGTTCATCCACTACTTCCTCAATAGTGGGCGAATGAAGTGTCCTACGGGAACGTAACTAAACATTTCCACAATGAATTGCATTAAGTCCTATGACATTATCTTGCTCAATAGTATATACCGGAGTATTTTGTTGATTGTTCTTAGGATTGGGAAGGGGTTGTGCTGGAAGTTGAGGTTGATTTACCTGCTCAGTCTGAGGAAGATTCTGAGGTGGTGGTAACAAATTTTGTTGTTGATTCCTCCTAGGACCAGTATAAAATTAATTTTGTCCTTGATTCCATTGGGGAGCAATGTGTTGTGGGTACCATTATTGTTGTGACTGGTTTGGCCACTGCTAAGTTTGCCATGATTGACTTGCCCATTCAGGAGATCCCCAATAAGGAGTTCCCCAAGTAGGTTGTGGAGGATAGGGCTGATTCCAAGATGGAGGCCATTGATTACCAACCTAGTTATTCTGGGGTCTCCATGCAGGATTGGAATTCTACCCAGAAGAAAAAATACCTCCCTGGCATTGATTTAGCACATTTATTTCTTCTTCAACCTGAGTATTTTTTTTCTTAGTATTCTTGAGATTGATAAGAAGCTCACATTGATTGGTAGGGTGGCTTTGCTCACAAAGTTGACAAACATTAACCTTGTCTAAAGGGCACTCTCGTAAAAGATGTTTATTTCGACACCTAGGACGGTAGATTGACAAATTCTCAGGGTTACGTGTCTTTGCTTGTATACAATCTAATGTAGTGTTCAATTAGACAAGTATGTCTATCTTAAGATTTTCTATTTCTTCTCGGAGTTTACCTATCTCATTATTCCCTTTTAAAATATTTGTTTTTTGGATTCCTCCACGAGTACGTGAAAAATTGTGACACAAATCACATATGTCTTCAAGGTTTAACTAAGACACATCACCTTTTCCCATTAAATCAAGACTTCTTCTTGCATCATCATCGAGTCCTTTAATAAATATAGTCTTGAGAATCTCAACACTAATGGTCCTTTCCTCACATCGTTTAGATAAGAAAAGAAACCTATCCAAATAGTCCTCTAGACTCTCATCCTCATTCTGCCGAAGTTTAAATAGCTCTTCCTTATGATCACTCACCCTACAATAACTCTGATATTTATTTAAGAACATAGTCTCCATTTCTTCCCAAGTTGTAATACCTCCAGACAGTAGTCCCATAAACCAACACATGGTTGAATCGTTCAAGGTAGAAGGAAACAACTTCAGTTTCTGGTTGTCATTTTTATAGTCATAGGTTTGACAAAGGACCTTAAATTCAAAGAGAAATTGGTCTGGATCTTCCGAAGATAAACCACGAAAGGTTGGAAGGAAAGTTGGAGAGATGGTTTTCATCGTTGTATCATCATCTGCATCCAAAGAAATAGGATAAGTGAATGTTATAGGTAGTGGAGGATCATTATTATTACGGTTGGCATCATTACGGTTAGCTTCTGCCCTCTGATCTCCCATGATGTTTAGAGGAATATACTCCTCAACAATAATTCATTGATAACAAGTTGCACTATAGGATGATCTTCTGGGAGATAGTGGAAAGCCTCGGGTGGGTTAGGCTCAAGTAATTCGTCAACAGAATGGTCTTTTGAGCCTTGGGCCTCCCTATGTCTAATTGGGACGTATTTTGGGGGGGTCTTTGGTATAAATCATCCGTGAGGGCCTCTTTTCTTGACCATGCAGAAAAGGAAGCCACAAATAGTATTTTTGGCCTAAAAGAGGTATTCTAGGCGTCTTCTATTAACACTTAAGCAAAAGAAGCTAAGGGGTCCCCGGCAACGGCACCACAAAGTGATAGGTTGTCATCGGAGTTTTCTAACTTTTAAGAACAACTTAAGATTAATTCTAACTTCAAATTGTCTAACTATAAAACTGTAAAGTAATTTATTCCTAAGAAAATAGAAAATGCTTGAACTGGAAGTGTAAGAAAAATAATTTAGAAAGCATAATAACTAAATTGAAAAGCACATAAATGACTAAACTAAGAAGTTGGAAAATTATAAAAGCAGAAAAACTTATAGCAATCCATAAAACATTTTCTTAACAATAAAGATTCTACAGTTAATAACAGAAACTACGGAAGTGAGAGGTAACAAATACTTCAGAACTAAAATTTCATAATAGTAAACTTAATGATTCTCTATAGAACAACATGATAATAAAAGAAAACACTTATCTACTCTCGTCGAGTGGCCAGCTCATGGATTATCACATTCATTCTCATCTCACATTCACATCTATTTCAGAAACACTTCTATCAATCGTAGTTATCATCCATAACTCATAACTCAGAATTTTTAGATAATAATCTCTTTATTCATAAACCTCAGAAACATTCTGATAGTATAACATTACTTTTTCACTGTATATCTTACTTCTAGAGATCATATCTTTTATAGAGAAATTGTAACTACATCCTATATTTCAGATGGTGTGGATAACCATTGAAAATATCTAGAACAGATCTACCGATTACTCGTATGTCTTTAAACCTATTACACAGTATTTAAGAGGCTCAAGTCAAGCCATAAAGTCTTTAATTCAAAGGATAACAAAAATAACAACTTTAAGAGCAACTACATCTTAAGTTATCACGCTGAAGTTAAAGACATATTTCAGTATATCTTGACTGTTTGGAGCACGTGCTGGTTGGATGCTTCTAATCTACAACTTGATTGACCGATTATTATCTAAAAAACACTTAAAATAACCCATTAAATTTGTATTGGCAAAATACTTCAAGAAATCAAAAGAAATAAAGTTTATACAATTTCTCACTAAAAATTAAGCAATTATTTCTCCTAAAATTTAATTAATTGGCAGAGGATAGAGATTTGCATGTATGAACTAGGTCTTTATGGTATTATCATGATGAGAATATTTTTACCTCATCATTTCCTCCCCTTCCCAATTCTTGGAAGGTGCTCCTATCCCTTGATTATAACTCTTCCCTCTATTCCATTCTTCATATTTTGCACTAATATCATACAAATCTTTTGCTGTAACATCAAATTTTATAGGGGAATGGTGGAAATCTCTATGAAAAAAAATCCCCCTTTCCATTCATTGAAGATTCTATCATCTTGATCTGTATTAATATGGAAAACAAGGGCTGGATATAGCAATAAAGGAGGTCTGTACCTCATTCCTATCCATTTTGTTCTGAGATCTCCTAAAATTTTGGCCAAGGTATCTGCTCTTCTGAAGGACCATTTGATGCTAAGAGGAGAGATCACCTCTCTTTTCTTTAGATATATAGGTAATGGAGTGTATCTCTCTTCACATGCGTGCCAGGCCCTGCCAACCAATTTCTGCCTCTGTTCTATGAAATGATTATAATAGACTCGAAGGTTATCATCATACCTCCCCTTCATTTTCTCATCCAGTAGAAGAGCTACAAATGTCTTCTTGAAAGTTGTTGGTCTACTATTTGGAGATCTCATTTGAAGTCCTATACTTTTCTCTGCTTGAAAATATTCCTTATTACATTCTTTCCAATGGATTTGATTTCGCATATTAGACAATAGAGATCTTAATTGCACTTCCCCCACAAAAGGATTAACAAAGAAATCAGTATGCTTTTCTAACAAAAGATCATGAGTAAAGAATTCACAGAGCATATCTTTCTCTTTAGGCTTTGAGTCTGCAAATGTTTTAACAAATTCTTTATCATTAGGTTCATGAGGCTGGTCATTGTAAATTCTAAACAATTTCCATCTAAAACATTGTTCATTCAAAAACATTGAATACAATCTTGATGGTCTTCTACAAGATAAAAGAGATGTAGCTATTTGACATGCATCCTGTTTCCCCTTATAAGCTTTATGAAATTCTTCTCTTAATAACACCATTTCCATTTTCAATATGTTATTCTCAATTTGTGCATTCCTTAGGAAATAGCACCATTCCATCCATTTCATTAATAATGGAGGAATCTGAATTTGGAACCATTCAGTTACTGTTGGTTTGGTTTGAACTTCTCTGGATTCCATCATTGGTTTACTTGTGCTTTCCTGCAAGTCCTTCTCTAATTCCATAATCTTACTAAAAGAAGCATTTAATTATTCCCTTTGACTTTTCTTTTCTTCTTCAAAGGCCGAAAACATAAGCATAAAATTTCCTTTTAAATTTTGAATTTCTTTATTTAAACCATCTCTGTGTATCCTATTTTCCTCATTACAATTCTGAATTTGTATTTGCAGCTCACTAATAGATGTATCTTTTCCCCTGCATTTCCAACTTTAAATCCTGAATTTCTTTATCCCTTTTATTTATTACAGTCTTATACACCATTATTTCCTCTTGTTGCAATTCCATCTCTTCCTTATTTTTATGCAACTGACTTCTAAACTCTTCTATCTCTAATTTCAATTTTTCCAATTCTATATTAATATTTTCAGTTTCAACTATTTCAATAGCTTTATTGATAACTGGAGACAAATTTCCTAACATACTATCATCAACCTCCATAGGAAGTGGAGATTGTCCCCTTTCTATTCCCTATTTTTCTTGTTCTACAACTTCTTCTTCAGACACCAAATGAAAATGTACTTATTCAATAAACATTTCTTTTTCTAAGGATTGGTGAATTGACTCCTTAGTTTCCAAGGTTTTCTTTTGCTTTTTAAATTTTGACATGTTCCCTTTACTCTGTACTAGGGTTTCTATTGATCCAGAGGATAATCTTTTACTCTGTCTTAAAGGAGGAGTATCCTGATAATTTAAAATAGTTGGATCATTTAGAAGAATAGTTCTTCTTTTCCTCTTCTTAATAGGATGAGTATCCACGTATGGATTCATTATCTCTACATCTTCTATCTGGGTCGGAGTTTCAAACTCATCATTTCTAAATTTTGGCACTTCCTCACCAGCTATGGTAGGAATTTGGGCTTCAGGAGCCTTAGGGTCTTTGAGGGAAGTTGCTCTGGAAGGTGAAGCAACTTGTTTTAAAGATTCTCCTAATTTTAACTTCCTTCCTAATGTAGGCTTATCAAACTTCCCCAAAAAAATTTCCCATTTTCTTCTAGGTTTCTTATGGAAGTGATATTTACAAATCAATTGAATTAACTTGTGATGTTTTAATGGCCTTGAACCAGTTTTATATCTTTCTATTGAAGAATTAATAGAATCATTCAGGAAATGAGGAAAATTAACCCTTAGAGCAGGGTTTTCCTTCCCATGCCGCAAATGTATCAACATGTGGAATGTTGGTCCTACCACAGTAGTGAGTTGACCTTCAAAAGTAAAATATCTAATAATCCATGCAACATTAGTACACCAGGGTTCTAAGATAGAAGCCCATTGAAACCCCTTATTTTTTCCCCTAGTACTGACAACTATCATGGGTTGAGGATCTCCCTGTCTAAGAAACAATTCTGATAATTTTTGATATGTGGTTTGTGTTGTTTCAGATATTTTAATGCCAAAAATTTTCTAACCCTGAAATAGAAGAGTTAATTTTTGAACTCACCTTGAAACGCTTCCCATGCAGAATCACCTGACCATTAGAGTAATTTTCTACAAATGCATTCACCACCTTTTCATTCTACCCTTTAAACTTTCTGATAAAATCCAACCAACTCACTTCTTCAAACAACTGAGAGATGTTACTTAACCCCAACAATATTTTTGCAGAAGCCAGCTCAGATTTCTTCTTTGTACCGCCCATTTTTACCTTGTTTACCACCCTGCTGAAAAATTCAATAATCCCAGAGACTTGTGCACTGATATTGTTGAAAATATGATTGGATTGTAATTATTTACTCTATTCTTGCTCGGAGCTTGATGTGTAATAATTTCAATTTGCATGAAGGGTTGCAAAAAGAGTAGCATACTTAACAATTAATCACCAAGTGGCTCAATTTACTAAATTGGGAAAGGAAACTCTTGCCAATCAATTATATTTTATTTAAAAATAACTACTTATTTAAAGCAAAATTTTTCACTTACTTCCATTCCATGATCGCTTAAAGATCTTATACCTCTACTAATTTGATAGGATGATGTAAGGGTATTGACTGAGGTGATAGTGCAGTTATTATGACATGAATGAGGAAGCTCATGGATGACAAAGTAGTTAATGAAGACAAGCTATTATGGTGGATTTTATTTATAATGGAAAAAGAAGGCATTTGTACCAATGTACAATAATCAAAGCATCGAGGAAGATTTGAAAAAGAAAATTAGAAAGGAGGTGGCAAAATGAAAAATGAATAAGTTCTGGAGCACGCGTAAAGCATGCATTCAGAACAAAGAAAGTGGTTAAAGTTCTAAAGCACACGTAAGGCATGCATTGGAAACTTAAAAAGTGGATAAGTTCTGGAGCATTGCAAAAAGATGCAGCCAAAATGGTAACCAAATGAAAGTTTTGGAGCATCGTCAAAAGATGCAACTAGAAAGAAGAAAATGACAAATACTAATTAAATCAAACTTCAGGAGTTATACCATTCCATAAGAACATCCTTCCAACATGGTAGGCTGAAGAGCAGGTTCTGAAGCATCAGGTGTTCAGATTGTCAAGTTCTAGAGCACTGACCAACTAAATCAGCAAGTTCTGGAGCATCTTGGAATGATGCTCTGGAAGTTGTTATTTCTTTATAAGAGGTCCTGCAAAATGAAAACACGTGTTAAGTTCAAAATGAAAATTTATGAAAAATGCTTTGAAAAAAAATTTGGTACACATGTCTTTTTATTACAACTTTTCATCAATTTTTTATTTTTTATATTTTTTTAAACATATAGATATTAAATCAAGTAGACTCTGCCTTGGCAGAGTCAATGCATTGGATCTCTCTTTGTATTTCTACCAACTTTGTAAATTCTTATTTATTAATAGGTTTATGGTAGATACGTAGGTGATGACCATTAACTAAGAGAGTTTGTAAATCACCATCAATGGATTTTAGCTGAACTGTGCCATTCGAGAAAACTTCAAAATTTTCATATGGCCCTAGCCAATGAGTTCTGAGTTTTCCTTTATGGTCTTTATATCTTGAATCGAATAGTAAGGCCTAGTCACCATTATGAAATTCTCTCTTTAATATATTTGTTATGCCAAACTTTTTGTTGATGTTGAACTATTTCAGTTTGATGAAAAATATCCAAACGAATCTCATCCAACTCATTTAATTGTAAAACTCATTCTATATGAGCTCATTTCAAATCTAGACCCAACTCCATAGTTGTACATAGGGTCTAAAGTTAAAATTCAATGGAAAGAAGAGGTTTCTTCCAAAAAACAAGCTCATAGGGACTAAATCCAGTTGTAGATTTCCATGTTGTATTGTATGCCCAAACTGTTTCAGGCAATTTCCTGGCCCAATCTCTTCTTCCTGAAGAGACCATTTTTGTCAATATGTTTTCTAACTCCCTATTAGTCACCTCTACTCGACCATTTGCTTGAGGGTGATAAGGGGATGACTTCTTATGACTCACCTAAAAATGGTCTGTAAATGTTAGAACTTTGGACATAAATTGGGGTCCCTGATCTGTAATGATAGTTTGGGGGGCTCCAAATCGAAGAAAAAATTTATTATAAAGAAAATCAATAACTTGCTCTTCTCTAGCAACTCGTAAAGCTTGAACTTCTGCCCATTTCATTAGATAATCGGTACAAACTAATATGTATTCTTTCCCTTGAGAGGAAGGATCTATGGGGCCGATAAAATCTAACCCCCATTTTTTGAATGGTTCCAAAGTTACCTGAGGCTACAAAGGCATTTATGTAGAAGTAGTTGGTCTTCCTACTCTTTGACATTCATCACAATGACAAACATAATTTTTAACATCTTTATGCATTGAAGGCCAATAATATCCAGCACCTAAAATTTTATGAGAAGTTCTTTTTGCAGAGTAATGATCCCTTGAAGGATCATCATGATAGGCCCTCAGAATACTATAAGTTTCATCAGCCCTGACACATCTTCTCAAAATCATATCAGGTCCACAACGAAATAAAATCTCATTAATCCATTTAAATGGTGCACAATCTCGAATAAGTCGTTTTCTTTGTTTTGATGTAAATTCAAGAGGTACTTCAGAAGTAGCTAAATAGTTGGCAATATTAGCAAACCAAGGAACCTTTATAGAGATGGAAAACAAACTTTCATTTGGGAACTCATCTTGTATAGGTGCTCGATCACCCTCTTCTTGTTTGATTTGAGATAAAATGTCTGCCACCTCGTTAAGTTTCCCTGGCTTGTTAAGTATTGTCACATTGAACTCCTAAAGGAGTAGTAACCATCTCATTATTTGACCATTAACTATAGGTTTATTTATTAAATATTTTACAGTTGAGTGATCTATATAAACTATAACTTTATATCCTATAATATAATGACGAAACTTTTTGATGGCATGAACCACGACCAATAATTCTTTTTTTGTTGTTATGCAGTTTCTCTCAGTAGATGCTAGGTTTTTACTAATAAAATATATGGCATATTTACCCCCATCCTCATCTTCTTGCCCTAATACTGCACCGATTGCATCATCTGAAGCATCAACATAAATGTGAAAGGGAAGACTCCAATTTGGTCCATGCAGTACAAGAGCAGAGACAAGATTTTCTTTTATCATTTCAAATGATTGTTGACACTCAAACGTCCAATTAAACTCCACGTCTTTTTGGAGGAGAGAAAGCATAGGGGTTGCTATCTTACTGAAACTTTCTATGAACCTTCTACAATATCCAACATGTCCAAGAAAACTTCAAACATCTGTTTGTGTTTGAGGTACAGTCAATTGTTGAATGAATTCAATTTTTTTAGGATCAACATTTATTCCTTCTAAGGAAATGTGATGGCCTAAGACTATTCCTTGTTCCACCATCATTAAACACTTTTCATGGCTAAGGGATGGTTGGTTTTCCTCACAAACCTCTAAAACCCTATTCAGGTTTTGAAGAGCTTCATCATAGGTTGACCCATATAATGTGAAATCATCCATATAAACCTCTACACAATCATTGACAAGTGCTGCAAATATAGCCAAAATGGCCCTCTAAAAAGTCGCTAGAGCATTACAAAGTCCAAAAGGAAGAACTTGGTATGCATATGTGCCCCAAGGACAAGTAAACATTGTCTTATCTTGGTCTTTTGGTACTACCTGTATTTGGTTGTAACCACTAAATCCATCCAAAAAGAAAAAATATTTCCTCCCAGCCAAATTGTCCAAAACTTGGTCAATGAATGGTAAGGGAAAATAATCTCTAAAGGTGGCTTTATTGAGTTCTCTATAATCCACACAAATTCTCCACTTCCCATTTTTCTTTGGTACAAATACCATAGGTGACACCCACTTACTATCTAAGAGGATAAATGAATCGTACACAGAGGAGTTTCTCAATCTCAATTTTGACAAGATCCTTTAATGCCGGATTGAGTCTCCTCTGTGGTTGACGAATAGGTCTCATATTAGGATCAGTATAAATGTGATGAGTAAAAACACTTGGGTGAATCCCCCTCATGTCTATATAGTCCTAAGAAAAATATTTAGACCTTTTTACCAACACATTAAATAATTTATCCTCTTGTATTTATGTCAACCAACTATTGACATTCACAGTTTTTCTTGGTAGTAACATAATTGTTTTTGTTCCAGGATAGGCCGAAGTGACAGTATGTATTGGTCGTAACAAAGTGTTGAGAGGACAACTATGAGGTATAATTTAGTAAAATATTGTAATATCATCAAAGAAACAATTCATTCTAGGAATCATATTAGCCAAGGGACAAGGCATCCCCATTGTAACATAATTTTGTTCCATCCCACTTATATCAATCGGTTGTCCCAAAAATTTTGGTACATCCTCTATTACTTCTTCACTCGAGCCTATATCCAAGTGTGCAACCTCATTTACTAACTCATCCTCTAATTCCTCTCCATGTTGTTTAATCACTACCATGGCCAAGGAGGCCAAACTATCTTGCCCACTAAATTCTTCTAGTTCATCAACAGAAACTTTATTATATTCGGTAGGTTTAGTGGGAGGTTATAAAAATAAATGTTTACTATCTAGACCATGTGAAATGGTCATTCCTCCTTCTTGACAGTCAATTTTAGCAACGATAGTAGCCAACCATGGTCTTCCCAAAATTATTGGATAACTATCTTTAGGTGTAAGTGATTGGATTATTTGAAAGTCAACTGGATATTCCCATCCATCAACTTTAACAAGAACATTTTTAATAACACCTTTTGGAATGGCTATAAACTGATTTTCCATCTGTAAGATTGTAGTTGTAGGACTTAAATCAGTAAAACTTAATTTTTCCATTACATCCACTATCATTACATTAATAGTTGCTGCCAAATCCACTAGTGCATTAGGTATTGCTACCTCATTAATTGTAATAGTAATCAGTGGACTCCCAGGATCATCATATTTTGGAGCAACAGTCTTTCCAAACAAAAATTCATTTAGATAACCATCGATGTGCACAGTGTTTATTTTCTTTGGTTTCCTTTCTGGAGTTTTAATACACAGTTGTTTGATCAACTGATTTAACTCAGGAATCTCTTTTATTGCTTGCAACAAAGGAACCTCTATTTGCAATTGTTTAATTTCCTGAATTAATGTAGTTTCATAGGCTAATGTCATTTCTGAAGTATCTTTCAGAATTGTTGATTTTAGATGCTCTGGAAATGGTGCTTGAATTTTCTCCTTTGAACGGATATCTTTACTAAACTCAGTCAAAGACTGACCTCCCTCCTCCTGAGGTAAGTCAGTAGCTCTTTCTGCTGAAGAAGACTCAGTAATATTCGTGGGTAGGGTAGTATCTTTCTCAAAATTTTGAGAAATAGGTTCATCCACTACTTCCTCAATAGTGGGCGATTGAAGTGTCCTACCAGAATGTAACTGAACATTTCTAGAATGAATTGCATTAAGTGTTGTGACATTATCTTGCTCAGTAGTATATACTAGAGTATTCTATTGATTGTTCTTAGGATTGGGAAGTGGTTGTGTTGGAAGTTGAGGTTGATTTACCTACTCAGTCTGAGGAAGATTCTGAGATGGTGGTAACAAATTCTGTTGTTGATTCCTCATAGGACTAGTATAAAATTGATTATGTCCTTGATTCCATTGGGGAGAAATATGTTGTGGGTACCATTGTGTTTGTGACTGGTTTGGCCATTACCGAGTTCCCCATGATTGACTTTCCCATTCAGGAGATCCCCAATAAGGAGTTCCCCAAGTAGGGTGTGGAGGATAGGGTTGATTCCAAGATGTAGGCCATTGATTACCAACCCAGTTGTTCTAGGGTCTCCATGCAGGGTTGGAATTCTGCCCATAAGAAAAATTACCTCCCTAGCGTTGATTTAACACATTTATTTCTTCTTCAACCTAAGCAATTTTTTTCTTAGTATTCTTAAGATTAGTAAGAAGCTCACA
>VDFB02076676.1:0-19103 GCA_007258455.2 Sequoia sempervirens | reverse complement strand
CTAAGAATACATGTGGTGATGTTCCACCCAAAGACGATGGAGTGGAGAATCAAGCATAGAAATACAAAGAGAAAGAAAAGGAAATAGATAATGAATAAGAACAAGAAATTTAAATAATGGATGTTGATCTCTTTGAATCACAACCAAACTCATCTTAGGATGTGACTAATAAGAACACACAAAAGGGTAAATCTCCTACCTCATTTCCTTTCAATTTCCAAAATTTTGCAAAGAATCCTTTAAGGAGAGCACTTCAATTTTCATCAATAGACTCATCATCTCAAGTCATTGGTACTACCTCCTCTTCCTTATGGTTAGAGAACACATTGGATAATAAAATAAAGATAGTACCAGCCAGTTTGCTAGATGATAACATCATGGGCCAGCTATTGTAAAGATCTCCAAAGCCTAAGAAATTAAAGACCACTTCAAGGCTAATGGAGGATAGTGATTATGGGCACTTGTTTATAGAGATTGCACATTCCTCAACAAAAAAATAACCTACTCAAGCTACTATAGCTAACTACAATATGAAAAAGGTAGATTTGGGACCTCCAAGTAGGGATGGCGATGTTCACAATTTCTAAGTGGCTGCCACAAGGTTAGTTGAGAAGACTAAAAAAGATAAATCGGATAACTTAGATGAATTGAAAAAGGAAGTGAAATTACTCTTGAACTATTTGTTCAGTCATTCACAGATCCTTCTCCCCAACCTGTCAGTCAGGCGATTTTTTCTTTTGATTCCAATTTTGTATAGCCAAGAAAGAAATGGTCAACAAAGTATAAAGAGATAGCTAAATACATGGAAAAACTACTCAAGAATGGGTAATAGATTTAAAATCCAAAGGTACCCCTTTGATCAAGAAATTAAAGAAATTCCATGATGAGCTAACTTTGGTGAAGAATTCTATCAAAACTGAGATAGAAAATTGAAAGCAAAAAGATTCCCTCTAGTTGCAAGCTAATCAAGACCTCAAATAAATTTTAGACATGGGTTTAGATAAAGATATAACAGAGAAAATCATCCCTTCTATAGATGACCCAAGATGTACAATGTGGAGGAAGAGTATCTAATGGAAAATATCCTTCCTAAAGCAAAACATCCAAGAACATAACAAGATGATAAAAAAATGCAACCGTATAAATGTTGATCTCATCAAAGAGTTGTCAAATTTCAATTGTCAAATTAAGAAGGACAATGATGGTGTGGCCATGATTGATGAGTTAAAGGAAGGATTTTAGAAAGTGGTTGATACATTATCTAGTGAACAAGATTTCAATAAAGATAATTTGAAGAAGTTGGATAGGATTGATTTGGTGTGATATTGGTTTGAGAATTTTCTAGCCAACCTCACCTCCAAAATTGACACTCTTTGTAGAAACAAGGCTCCCTGAAAACTCAAAACCAAGAATTTCACCATTCCTTAGCACATTGAGATTCTATTTATCACTCAAGAACTCAGAGATTACAAAGCATGTGTGGTGAGCAGTCAACAAAACACAACAGATGAAGTGAATGTAGACTTACAAAACATGCCACCTCAACAATAACCATGCATTTATTTGAATATTAAAGTTTATAAATTTATAAATTTATTAAACTTTAATTTTATGATTCTTTTAAAGAATTAGTTTTCAAGTCACTTGGAGAGTTACATTTTGGAAGCTTTAAATATGTAATTAGAATACATTAGAAGAGTCTAAAATTTTGATCCCCATTAAATTTTAGTGCAAGAGTGAGACTTGATTAGAAGAAGGAATAATAAATTTTTTTGATTCCCGAAAGAATTCACTTATCTTTGTGCATGTGAGATTCAATGTGATGCTTTGGTATTTATTTCAGAGTCTGTGAATTCGAGTAAATATCTAGATATTGTATTTCTTTCTAAATGTGGTATCCATTTTTGTTTCATTTTCTTTCTAGGATGCACAGTGAAATTTAAAATTTGAAGTTACTTATCTATCACTTATGTTTTGATCTTTGCACTGGAGTATTGGTGATATTCGTGGGTGTTGGCAAGAAGTTGAGTCCACTTTTTGGCCAAAAAGTGGATGTGTTTTCCCTTATTTTCAGAATTTGACACATTTGACCTTAAAATTTGAAGCACTTAGAGATGGAATCTTTAAAAAAGTCACTAATCCTAAAATGTAGTACTCGGAGTTTAGTTTCCAAATATGTAATTTATTTCAATACCCAGATGGTACAAATTGAGTTTCAATAGGCGTTTCTAAAAATCATTGTTCAAAAGTCACTTTTTTTTAACCATACCATACACGTGTACGTTATCCATAATTTGACCTAAATTATCGTATTTTTCTAAATCTTTTTGGGAAAAGATTTGTAACCCACTAAAGCAGGTTTTCAATATTTTTTTGTATTTTTTTATTGAATAATTTTTTTGTTAAATTTTTATTAGCCATATTTTTCATTTTAAAAAACCGTGTATGTCACACATAAGATGACCTAAACTTATCATTTTTTGATTTTTTTAAAAAATTGAAAAGAATTGTCTGAAGTACGTTCTCATGTAATTTATTTTACAAAAACAATATTAAAATAGTAAAAAACCCTAATATTTAAAGTTTATTGACAAGTTTCATCAGAAATTAAACGAAAAATAGAAAAAATAATCCAATTGTAAAAAAATACATATTTGGAATCTGCACTATCTCATCTATAATGGGTTTTAATTTCGTTGAAAAATTCTACAAAAAAGGTCGTTAGTCATATGTCCAAATTCACTATTTTTCTTTGACATTGTTAGGACCTTCAACTTGTAGGTCAAACCAAGTTGAAGGCCTAGGTTCGGATTCCCAATGCTTTTCCCAGACCAGAATACAAGCCAAAAACCCAACCACAAAGCAAGGCAAATTTCAATTTTTTAGAAATGGGATCTCGTTTCCATGTCAACGATCCCCACATTTAATATTAGGAAATGAGATCCCGATTATGAAATGGGATCCCATTTTTAATAAACGGGATCTCATTTCTTTTTTTCCATTTTTTTAAAATTCACTAGAAAAGTTTTACTGTGAAGTCTACAACTCCTCTTTTTTCGGCCGATTGTGACATATTGGGCTATTTTCTATCAAATTTTGTCTTTACAGGTGTTCAATTTGCATTTTGGATAGAATTTTTCAAAGGACCTGCACCACGTAAATAGTTTTTGAAGTGGAATTGTGTTAGTTTTCTACTCATTTGGAGGAACAAAAGGGGAAGAGTTTTGTTTCTATAGGTCTTCAACTTGCAATTTGGATTGAATTTTTGAAAGGAGGCATCATGTAAATAGTTTTTTAAGTGGAATTGTGTTAGTCTTCTACTTGTTTAGAGGAACAAATGAGGAAGAATTTTCTCCTTACATGCCTTCAACTTGCAATTTGGATTGAATTTTTTAAATAATTTCACTATCGACATTCATTTGTGCTTGATAATTTATAATCATGGGTTCACAAGCTCATAACAAGAGGAAAGATAGGAATACATTGACTCCTGAAGAAATTGAAGCAAAGAGAGAGAAGGAGAAACAAAGAGAAAGAGAAAGAAGAATGAGAATTAAATCAATAAATGATGGTGGAGCATCCAATTCCACAACTATTGAAGATGGAAACATTGAGGAGACCATGGTTGTAGATGAAGCTAATTTGCAAGAAGTCAATTTGGAAAATAATATGATTATACAAACAAGTCCTAGTATGTCTTCAAATCCCTCTTTCAATGCTATGGAGAATGTTTCAATAGGCACAAATCCAAGCACGTTTTCAAATCCACATTTTAGTGAAATGGAAAAATCATTTGTAGAAGTTTTACAAGATGCAGGACTTAATGATGTTGACATTGATAATATTTAGAGAGATGAAATTTTTATATAATTTGTTGAAAGTAAATTAGAAAATGAAAATGAAAATTGTTTAAATGTTGTTGAAAATGAAAATGAAAAATATTTTGTTGAAAATGAAAATGAGAGTGATCCTTTTGTTGAAAATGAAAACGAAAACCATTTGTTGATGAAAATGAAAATGAAAATCTAGAATGTGATGTCGAATTTAATGAAAATACCTTTTTAAAAATTGAAAGTGATGTTTTGGATAATCTTCTTGGTAAGATTTCTTGGAGGAAAATAAGAACACATGCAAATAGAATATACAAAAAAATCTTTTATTGTAAAAAACTTGCATTTCAATGTCAACTAATGATGCAATTGATGAGAATGCAAAAAATGAGGAAAATAATAAAAAAATTAGGCTTTTTTGTTAAACCAAGAAGAAAAGATCAATCATTAAAACATGTTAGATGTCTATTGTTGCTAGTGCCATTCAATCTAAACATAAAAATGCAGCAAGAAGAGCTATAACAACTGCTATAGTTAATAAAGCAACTTTGAATAAAAGAATGGTAAACAATAAATTAGTGAAGTTTTAAAAATACATCCTAAAACATTGCTAAGAGTGGCAAAAAGAAGAGAAAGTGTAGAAAATAATCCTATCAACCAATGTTGGAGTTCCAATGGTCAACTCCTGAGGTTTGATATGAAATTGAATGTTGAAATTAAATCTTTGATTGAAAAATATTGGCATGATAATACTAGGGTATCATCTAATGCTAGAGATATTTTAAAATTAAGGGTGGGGTCCAAAGTTTGCGATCCTCACCCAAAACACCTATTAGATACAACACAAACTAAATTTTATAGAAAATTTTGTGGTGATTTAGTGTTACCTGGTAATATTAAAATAAGTCAAAGGTCTTTTGAAAAATGTAAACGTTGGTATGTAAAAATTAATAAGAAATGAATATCTTGTTGTTGTAAAATGCATATTCAATTTCGTTATTTTTATTATATTTTTCAATATATATGTTGTAATTTTCATACTAACATGATTATATAGGAATTTGGTATTAATATTCCACTTGAAACAATAAGGGAGTTTATATCAGGTTTGTTTTGTGAAAGATCTAATAGTAAATTGTTTTATTTAAGTTCTTGTATTTTTGGACAATGCACTAGCTATGGAAATCTTTCATTCTTAATAATTTGTATGCATGAAAGTGTCGATAATGATTTTGATGTTAAAATATTTAAGAATGTTGACTATTCTTTAAAAGATGGAAAAATAGGAAAGTGTTGTGATTTAGTTACAGAAAAAGTTAGTGTACATGCATTCATGAGTGAATTTAAGAATAAGATTGTACCAAAATATGTCATGCATTCTCAACATGCTCGATGGCTTGATGGCCAATTTCTTGCATGTAGAAACACATTTCCAATTGGTACTATACTTTCAGTGGTTGATTTTGCAAAAAAATATACTCTAGCTCTACAAGAGGAAATTCAATCACAGTATTATAGTTTAGTGAAAGTAGCTATGTTTGTCCATATTTTTTATAGACATGCAGATGATAGCATAGAGGATGATAGAAATTTTTTGAGGGAGTATAATTTTTATTTGAGTGACAATCAGTTACACTCGTCAGAGTTTATTCAATACTGTTTTGAAATATATTTTATAGAAATTTAGGAGATAGAGGAATCCAGATGACAGAACACCTCACATGGTTAGATAATTGTATGGGGTGGTTCAAGAATTCTTGAATGTTCTATTAGTTAAGTAAGGTTCACAAGGAACTTAATGCCCAACATATATGGAGGTTTTTTGAAGCTAGGCATGGTAAAGGAGAACATGATGGAGTTGGTACTCATGTCAAAAGAATTCTTGCTAGAGAGAAATTAAAATTTGAGGATGCAGTAAAATTTAAAGATGTATGTGGGATTGTGGATTGGTGCAATACAAGATTATCTACACCTGGTTAAAGTGAGTAATCTATAGTTCTTTGATTCTTTTGGTTGGTTGAAGAAGAGAACATTCTACCTAGAGTTGATTGTGAGAGAATTAGTGGATCTACTAAATGGCATTCATTTAGGAGTTCGACAACAAGCACATGGAATATCTAGACAAGGGAGCTTGCATTTTTTTGGTCAGTTTTGTATCTCAGGAGATTGGGAAGCATGTGAAAATATAGAATGGGTTGAATAGTGGGAGCAAAGATCGTTGACACTTGCACAAGCACATGATCAATATGAAAGAACTATTGAAGAAAATGATCAAGTGTTTGCATCCGAAGACTATGATCATGTTTCAGACCTTGTACAAGAGTGTAATTTAATTCAATTTATTTCACTTTATTAAGTTATTTTGTAATACTAAATTATTTATATGGATATCCGCAAGTTATTAAATCAAAATTTATTTGCAAGACATGTGTATGTTTTTGTTGCACCTGAGGGGAATGAATAGGAAACATAATATTGGTTGGCTCATTGTGTGGAGACTAAACATAAGTTAATAGCACCTTGAGAAGATGATGATGGCTATCATTATCCAATTTGTACGGTGATCCCCTTAAGCAAATTTTGATAACAATTTTTTGATCCCCTTAAGCAAATTTTTAGAACAAGTCTTTGATCCCCTTAAGAAAATTTTGAGAACTTATTTGATGATAGTTTTCATGTTTTCCAATAGGATCGATGGTGGTTTTTGGCATTTGGCTACGAAAATACTCGACAAGGAAGAATGGTCTACCTACATTCAAAGATTATGAAACACACAAAAAGATTATAGACTATTCACATTTGGTGGTGGAAACAAATATAAAACTAGATCGGTGTCATGGAAGACCTACAAATAAAGTGCTATGGAAAATTTCTATGGAAGAGCATGAGACAATCATAGATGTATTGCAAAAAAGAGAGGATGCAGATGGTACAATGGAATAAGTAAATATAGGTAAATATAGTTTTAGTTTTATATTGTACTTTTAAATAGATTAAATACATGTTTTGATATTGGTCAAGTGTGTTATTAGTTGAAATTGATTTAAATTGTCTTTTTATAGATCCTTAAGCCATAATCACAAAAAGGATCAGAGTCCATGCAAATTCAACCTAGACAACATGGAATACTTGGTAAAAATAGGTAATTATTAGTTAAATTATATTTAAATAAATGTTTTGATTATATATTAATATTGCTTGTATATTAATAGTTAAAATTGATTTATTATCCTTTTTTGTATCCTTAAGCCATCATTTCATTGATATCATACTTTGAAATAAAAAGGAGAGGATGTCTGTATTCAACCTACACACATGTGTGGAACACTTTTAAATACAAGTATTTGAGTTGTGTACATATAGATAGTTTTATATAAATTAAAATATGTATGTTTTGATGATTTCATTGATATTGCTTGTACCTTTTTTATATCAAGTGGCATGAAGACCTACTACATTCTAGGCACGAGTTTGAGATGTTCTTGAGATGGCATAGCCAAATTTTGTAAACATTGTTTTGAGATGACATATATGTACATACATACTCACACAATTAAACATTTTATGCAAATTACAAATACATGTACATACACAATTATGTACTCTATGTACTTTTATGTATCAAAATCAATATTCTATACGTTTTGTTTGTTAAATGTGCATGTTTTCCTACTTTGAAACTTTATATTTGATTGTATAATCACTAAATATCATGCATAAATTATTGTTAAATCAATTATATCCTTAAGACATCAAATTAGGACCCCTTAAGACATCCCCTTAAGACGTGTTGCATTAGCACATATCCTAGATATTATACTTAATTATACCATTTGTTATGACGAGTCACCCTAAAACTTATTATACTTGTTTATATCATTTAATATTTATACTTAATTATACTCTTCTTTGATCCCCTTAAGACATCGTATTAGGACCCCTTAAGACGTGTCGTATTAGCACATATCCTAAATATTATACTTAATTATATCATTTTTTATGATGACTCACCCTAAAGTATAATAATTTTTTATATCACTTAATATTTATACTTAATTATACTCTTCTTTGATCCCCTTAAGACGTCGTATTAGGACCCCTTAAGACATCCCCTTAAGACGTGTCATATTAGCACATATCCTAAATATTATACTTAATTATATAATTTTTATGATGACTCACCCTAAAGTATAATACTTGTTTATATCACTTAATATTTATACTTAATTATACTCTCCTTTGATCCCCTTAAGATGTCGTATTAGGACCCCTTAAGACATCCCCTTAAGACAACCTATAAATTAGTGTTGGATGCTATTATTTGTTTTGACAACTTATAAATTAGTGTTTTTTGTGGAACATGAGGTGAAGAGGACTTTTATGTTCTTAAGTTTTCTCTAGCACTTTGCATGATTTGTAAATATGGGACTACATGATTTAATTTCAAAACTTTAGCCTATTTTTGGATAATTAAGTTCTTTAATTTAATGTTGTAAAAGAACTAGGAAATATGGTGTATACTTATAGAACAACTTTTTTGGCAAAAACTTGTTGCATTTTGATTGGTATTTATGTTTAGTTTAAAGAATTGTATTATTGCTTTTTTCTCTAAATCTTTTGGTATATAAACGGATTGCTTTTGTTTGTAAATTATGATTTATTGACTAATTATTGATTGACGTGAATTGAATAAGTTCATTGACTAATTATCACTAATTATTGAATGCACATATCATGTATATCATGTATGGGATCACTAAATTTGTAAAGTACAAATATTAAAATGTCCTATTAATCTCATATTTAATTTCACATTAATGTCCTATATTAATGTCTTGACTATGAACATAAAATGCATAAATGTACATGTGTAAATTAAAATTGAACAATAATAAAGTCCATAATTTACAACATATTAAGTGCATGAAACTAATATATTAAGCGCATGAAATAAAGTCCATCAGAGTACAACCCATGAACTAAAGTCCAACAAAGTACTTGACCCATGAAATATAAAGTCCAATAGAGTACATGAGAAACCAAATATGTAGTCCCTGAAATAATCAAATATAACCCATAAAATCATATTTAGGTCATGTATCTGTCTCTATAATCAAGAGACCTCTTCACACCATGTGGGCTATGTAGATGACCTAAAACACTATGTACAAGAGAAAGATGAAATCATATGTAAGACGATGAAAAATGATTTAATGACAATTTAATTTATAATTCATCATAAAATTAAATTGCCATCATATATGGGTTTGGATGCTCTGGCGCGCCTGAACCAACATCTAAATTCTCTAAATCAATCTACATAAACAAGACAAAGAAAGTTGAAATTAGATGTAAGTCTACAATTAAAATGATTTAATCCAATTTTATTTATAATTTATCATATTTAAATTGTAATGTATCTATAGGTTGTGCACCCTCTACTCCAAGACTTGTTTGTACATGCTCAACTACAAGATGTGTCTCATGCTATAAAAGAAAAATAATTTAAAACATGTATTAGCTCATATTATATATATTCACTTATAAATTTAAAATTAAGGTTATTTAGAATATATAATTTGTAATTGACTTTAAATATAATAAAAAAAATTAAATTACCATGATATCTGGAGCCTGCTTTGCATGTCCTCCTAGAGGTATAACTATGACTGAGTCATGGCAGAAAGTCGCACTAACAAAGTCCTACAAGATCAAATTTAAAGCATGTATACTTGAATTAGGTTAACATATATGTATTCAAGTTTTCACATTTTGTGTAGAATTTTTTTTAAACAACTTGAAATTCAAAGGCCTCATGAGTAGCCACAACATCTAATGTTTGTTTGATTCCCATTCTCATTGTCGTATCAACCTAGAAATACATGTAGACATTTAACACTTATAATATTTACAAGTGTACATGCACATTTGATATATAGTGAATTCAAAATTCATAATTGTAACTATACTAATGTAAGTTAAACAATTTACAATATAAATGTACCTTCCCCTAATCTACGATGCTTGATAGTGGAGGAGTGCTTGACAACCCCTCAGGTGGAATCGACGCGGAAGTCAATCAATTTCTAAATCAACATAAATATTTAAAACATATGTTCATGATTCAATTATAAATTTAAAACTCCAAGTTAAAAATTATTTCATATATAATTTTAAAAAATTTGAAATCAAAATACCCCATAAGGGTTGCCGACTAGGAGTGTCAATGTATGTACTCGAAGGATGATTGCCCCATTGTTAGTGTCATCTGTACACCAAATAGTTTGATTGTTAAAATGTATTGCAAAATTTTCTTTGATATATACATTCATTAAAATTCTTATAAATTCAACATGTAGATGCATATTTATACCTATGACACAGTGTCCTCAAGGTGATGGTCTACTGTAAGAAATTCTACAAATGAACTAAGGCGACTAGATGAACCACAAGAATATCCATGTCCACCCGAACTAGGTGTGGCCTGATTGGGTCCATAGCATAACTAATGACAACTAGTACATACATGTGGTCTTGACACTCCTACAGTGGTACTCGAGCCAACTCCATAAAACACTTCTCCATCATTGTCGTCTCTATGCTTCCTACCCGCTATCGCAAAAGCATGTTGATCAAGGTCTCCTGCGAGCATTCTAAGGGATCCTAATGTTGATACCACTACACATTGATGCATAGGTGTAGGAATGTCAGGACCAAGAGGAGCAACAAGGGGTTGTGTATGCATGGGGCATTAGGGATCAACCCTTGCCCCTAACCTCTATTGTGCATGCTGCCACCAACACCCTAAAATGATTTAAAATAAAAATAATTGGAATTTTTCCCCATAACAAAATCTGCATATAGTTTCCTCAAAAAATACAATGGGACCTCCAGATTAGCATGTGGTGGACTATCAAATACCATATACCATAGATCCCAAAAATGTGCACTCATTTGTGGATGTATACACCACCTCATGGATATTCTAGATTTATCGGGAGGAATGGGCTACTGAGTAACAGGATTGATAAAGTAAGGGGCTAGATGGGCTTTTGTTATTTTAAGGTCTAAAATTTTTTTATAGGAGAGACCGTCTTCATAAAATTGTCTCATCTGCTCTCTTTCTCATTGATGCCTATCTAGATTAGAATCAATAGTCCTAATGGCATCCAAAACATTTTGCATCACAGATGAAAAACGTCTCACGTGTGGTGGAATAAATGCTTGATTTTTCATAGCATTGATTTTATTTTGAATGGATGCCACTTGATCATTTATGTGTGCTCGCAAGTGAGCCTCATCAGATTTGGTGGGTGGTGGAGCTGGGATATTAGGTGGAGGCAGTGGAGGGGGAGGTGGAGCCTGGGGTGGAGGTGGAGTTGGATAAGGTGCTGGATTGATGATATCATCAATGTTAAATTGATCCATGATATCAGATGTAAGTGCACCTGCATTAAATTATACAAAATTAACATACAAACTTACAAAATGACAAGAAATAGTTAAATTTGAAACGTACATGCAATTTTGTTTAAATAGGATGTGCATACATATACATACACATACATACATTGATTGAACTTGAGCATGTGCATACAAATTTCAAAATTTAACATGTACATACATTTAAAATAAAAAATATGTTGCATAATTTGCATGCATACATCATTCAACTAAACTATGTATATACATACAAATTTCAAAATTTAAGATCTAGAACTATGCAATTTTAATACATGTACATACTAAAAAATAAACTTGAAACATTCACAAAAAGCTCATTTATGTCTAACGCATATATATTACATTTTTCCAACAGGAGAAATCATGATCTAGTAGATAGTCATAAAATACATACTATTATAAATTCATCACTATAAGTTCATAAATTCAACCAAATTCATAAATTCATGTCACTAAAAATATCCATCCAACCAAAATCATAAATTCGTCACTAAAAATATCCATCCAACCAAATTCATAAATTCATTACACAAAATATCCATCGAACCAAATTCATAAATTCATGATAACTATAAGATCATTCTCTTAATTTATAAATTATTGTGGCTCTCTACTACATCTCTTCATTTCTTTGTGTTTTTCTTTTTAGAATTGAAAGTTCTCCTCTCCTCTAGCCATCGTTGATGCTCATCTAAGATCCCATCCATATCCCTAACAACATCAACAACATTTTGCATCCTAGATGCAAACATCCTCAAAGGTGGTGTGATACATTCTTCATTTTGAATAATGTTGATTTGATCCTAAATGGTTCTAACATTGGCATTGATTCATGCTTGCAAGCGAGCACCATCGGTTTTAGGTGGTGGAGGTGGGGGGTTGCGAGGTGGAGGGTGGAGGTAGAGATGCAGATGGATGACATGGAGGTGGATTGCGAATATTATTGAATCCATCCGCAGGATCTCAAGATACAAGTGAACTTGCATTAGATTTTTAATTTCAAAATTTAAGATACATGTTAGAACACCTTAAACCATTCAATATAAATGGCCTAATTGAATACAAATGATAAATGTGTAAGCCCCCATTTATGCCCAAGCATGTTACTGAATGAAAACAATTAACTATTAATATAGGACAATTTAGGAATGCTTTAGGGTTTATGGTTTAGAGTTTAGGATTTAGGGTTTAGGGTAATAGGATGGCTTAATGGGATCTATGTAGTAAGTTCCTAGGAAAAAATGAAATGGATTAAGGGAATAAAATTTGGTGAAGTTTCCCAAGGAAACAAAGTTTCATTAAGGTCCTAGCAACTTCTCACCAAATTTTATTCACTTGAGCCATGTCATTTTTTCCTAGACCTTACCAGACATAGATCCCCTTAAGCCATCCTATCACCCTAAACCATAAATCGAGGTCAACCTAGATCATGAAATCTTATTCATATTATAATCTTGCATGATCTTATTATTGTTAAATTTGGCTGACTTAAGCAACTTCACCAAATTTTGAGAACTTATTTGATCCCCTTAAGAAATGTCATATTAGGACCCTTTAAGACATCCTAAAGTATGGCTTAAGGGGATCTATGTAGTAAGGCCCTAGTACAAAATGAAATGGATTAACTGAATAAAATTTGGTGAAGATGCCCAAGGCAACCAAATTTCATTAAGGTCCTAGGCAACTTCACCAAATTTTATTCACTTGAGCCATGTCCTTTTGTCCTAGGACCTTACTAGACATAGATCCCCTTAAGCCATCCTATCACCCTAAACCATAAATTGATCAACCTAGATCATGATTTATCACATTCATATTATAAACTTGCATGATCTCATTATTGTTAAATTTGGTTGTCTTGGGAAACTTCACTAAATTTTGAGAACTTATTTGATCCCCTTAAGAAATGACATGGCTCGAGTGAATAAAATTTGGTGAAGTTGCCTAAGGCAACCAAATTTCATTTTAAGGTCCTATGACAAAATGAATGCTTTAGTGTTTAGGGTTTAGGGAACTTAGGGTGAAATTTGGGTGGCCCTTGGAATAATGGACTTGCAAGTTAGTGAACAAAATTTTCTTGTGGAACAATTGTTTGAGATAGTTCTTGTTTCAACTGACCAACCTAGATCATGAAATCTCATTCATATTATAATCTTGCACAATCTTATTATTGTTAAATTTGGTTGCCTTGTGCAACTTCACCAAATTTTGAGAACTTATTTGATCCCCTTAAGAAATGTCATATTAGGACCCCTTAAGACATCGATTTATGGTTTAGGTGACAGGGATGGCTTAAGGGGATCTATGTCTAGTGAGTTCCTAAGACAAAATGACATGGCTCAAGTGAATAAAATTTGGTGAAGTTTCCCAAGGAAACCAAATTTCATTAAGGGCCTAGGAAAAAAATGATGGCTTTATGGTTTATGGTTTAGGGTTTAGAGTTTAGGGTTTAGGTAATAGGATGGCTTAGATCTATGTATTAAGGTCCTACGACAAAATGACATGGCTTACAGGAATAAAATTTGGTGGAGTTGCCTAAGGCAACCAAATTTGATTTTAAGGTCCTAGGACAAAATGAATGCTTTAGTGTTTAGGGTTTAGATTTTAGAGTTCAGGGTTTAGGGTTTAGGGAACTTAGGGTGAAGTTTGGGTGGCCCTTGGAATAATGAAATTGCAAGTTAGTGACTAGTTTATGAATATTTTTTATTTTATGAATAGATTGACTATTTCCGTAATAGAAACACATAATTATGTATTATTAAGATTGAGTTTGATGTATATTTTAACTGGATATTTTTTTAATTGACTATAAGATTATTTTATTTAATATTTTTTTCATTAATATTCCACTTAAATGAATTTTATGATACAAAATGTATAATATAACATTAGTTAATGTTGAATCAAGTATTTTATTTTGGATTGTTTGGAATTGAAAGAACCTAAAAGAAAGAAAAGATAAATATTTAGATTCTTTTAGTGTCTAGGTAACTAGTGCAAATTGATATTTTAGACTAAACTAGAAGCCTAATTAACAATTAATTAACTAGAATGAGGGTCAAGATTTTTGAGAGACAAGACAACACATGCAAACAAGAAATGGAAACAATGCATGACTAAGAGAGATCAAAACATAAAATAGAAATGAATGCAAATATTATTTAATTAAGTGACAATTGGAAATGGATTGTACAAGGATTTAGGAATTTGCAAACAAACATTGATAAAATTTATGAATTTTAACTATTCTTTAACATATTGTTTTCTAATCTAATTATAATTTAACATTGAAAGTAAAGTTTAACATATTGTTTTCTCCATACAATGCAAATGAAATTTAAAACATTTAAGCAATGCAAATGAATTTTCTCCACCATAAACATTCCTTTATACCGAACGTGGTTTCAAACGCAAACGATTTGCTCTTCGATTTCAATTCTGTATTCCAGAAAACGTTTCAATCTACAATTAGGGTTTCCTTTTAATGCATTTTTGTTTCATTTCAAACTGTGGTTTTCAACCATTTTTTGTTTGATTTGAATTTAGGATTTCAAAAAGCTTGGATTAGGGTTTTCAAATGAATTTTTTTATTTCATTTCAATTTCTAGGGTTTCGAAATGCATTTTTTGTTTCCTTTCAATTAGGGTTTTCAAATGCAAATCTTTTTGGTTTGATTGAACAATTTAGGTTTCAAAAGCTAAATTGTGTTTTTCAAATACAATTTAAGGTTAATTTTTTCCTTTCTATTCAATATCATCATGTTTCATTGCATTTTTTCATCTATTTCTACAAATCATCATTTCTACTATTATAGGAAATAAAATGCATAAAACACTAAATAAATTGGAAAAAAACATGCTCAAATATATTATTGTATTAAAAAATTCATAAAACACGAAAAAAAAAAAAAATTGGGGGTGGAGGTATACCTGGAGGTCATTACACTGTCACTGCCATCCTCGCTAATTCGGGATCCCGTGCAGAATGAAATGAGTTTCATTTGTTTTTAAAAAAATAAATACCATCTTAAAACAGGATTTCGTTTATGAAAATTGGGATCCCATTTTTGCAATGCCAATTTCATTTTTTTGGCTAAGGAAAAAACTTCCATGTTTCATGGACTCAACTTCTTGCACTTACCCCTTCCTTGGACATAAATAATCAAATAAATGACATGGATCACATCACCATGTTGATAAACAAGGTACTATAGATCACATCAGGCATGTTAATGAGCAAGATACTATGGATCACATCGACAGTCCAAAGAATGAAGTGAAAAAACCCATGAACAAGGAGAATTATCTAACATCCTATCAACTAGGATCATCCACTTTTGTCAAAGTAGGATTTCTCCATATACAAAAAATATAAAATTTTGATGGTTCTCAACTACATGAATATGGGCTATCATCTTTTTTGCAAAACAAAAAATACCACATTGCAAATAAAATATATCAAAATATGTAGTATCAAGGAAAAGGATTAGGCCTCCATGAACAAGGTTTTTAAGAATTGATATATTTTTGTGCTTAAATCCTACATATCAAGGTCTTGACTATTCATTGATCCAAAAATATAATGATGTTATTGGTACCTCAAAAATATTGGGGGAAACTTCATTTGATACAAGTACCAAAATAGGTGCCATGCATATTCCTTACCATAATATTGCTGCCATTACATTGATTTGCATTGTTCATTTAGGCATCCATTTTTGCATCATAAAAAGCATAAAAATTTAAAAAATTGCATATCGTATTGCATCATAGGTTACAATAGGGTTTATTTCAGTCATTATAGCTCAAATCTACATTCCAATTACATTCACAAATTTGCATTAGGTCATTTAAATTTGAAAACAAATTTGAAAGTGTTCATTTCATGCATTTGTGTACCTTGCATATAGTTAGAAAAGTGAAATTTGCATTATTTTGTTTCAAAAAGCATATCAACATTATCATTTTCAAATTTTGGTATATTAGAATTAGTCAATTTTTTGCATCTTAGATCTAGAAATTGCATTTATAATTATCTTTATTTCTTGAAAATTTTGAGATTGTTGCACACTTGCATTCTTACATTGCATAATCTTATATTGAGAAAATTCTAGAAAAAAAATTCACTATTACACTTGTACACACACAGACACAAAATCCTTAAATAGTATCACATATAGTCAAACTTTAAATTTTGCAAAACCTTGTCCAAGAAATAAGTTCCCTAGGAAACCTAGTCTTTCCTTTTTTGGCTCATTCTTTTGTGATAGAAACCTCTCAGGAACCTCTATCCATATCTGTTATATGTTCTCCCAATTCCTTGTATAAAAGTTTGAACCTCAGTGTAATCATTACATTGTCATAATGGATGAGTGTTTTGGTAAAATATTGATTTCCTTGAAATCCTTGGTTGATGTTTCATGTTGTGTGTTTGGTAATGATCCTAACTTGGATAATGACACCCATGTTCCTTCATCTCCCAATGTATATCTTCTTAGTGAAGATATCTTGAGGCAAAAAGAGGAAATCGTGAATGAATTCATATACAATACCTTGCCTAACCCTGAAAATAATGTGGTCATTTACCCTTCAATAGAATGGTCTAGTCATCCATATCAACAATCAGCACCACCTACCATACCATCACTTGAAATTTTTTCTACCTCACATAGGGAAAGTGACCTATAATTGATACCCCAACCAATGCACATGGAAGTACCTATTGTTAACAATCACAAGGAAAAAATACCACCTAATAATCCTTCATCCTATGAGAACAAAGTTACAAACACATCCATTAACTTGGAACAATGTTATGGCCAAGGATTTAGGATCTTAAAAAACAAGGATGTGACATAAAGAATGAACATGAAATCCATCCTTTTTTGGAACAAACACCATCTAAAGATACCAAAGGCATAGGTTATCAAGGTCCTCCACCTTTACATCAAAAAATTGTTCCACCAACCAAACCATGTAAATTTCATGGTCCTAGTAAGAAAGGTGTGTTACATACCCTGCATCCTTTATCTGAGACTAAGCGTACTTTATCCACACTTCTAAACTTAGGATTCACTACAGTACCACCTGTACATGAACGAAGAGATATAAAATGAAATAATAAAAAAACATCCTACTGTGTGTATCATAGAACATTTGGACACACTACTGATGAATGTTGTGCTTTGAAAAAGAAATTGAAAGAATTTTATCATAAAAATTATAAAATCAATTGAATGATATATTAAGGTATTTGCACTTTTCTCCTTTCCATGTGGTAGTTGTAGTATCACAACCTGCTCACTACCATGCATGGGGGTATAAACTAGGCTTTATGCAATCATATTTCATCTTGCAAGGAGTAGCATGCAATCACCCATTGTGGCTCATCTTTGTCCCTACACTTGGGGGGAAAGGGGTAGGTAGCCTCATGTTAGGTGCATTCCTTCTTGCAAGGGATCCCTTTGTATCTCCTTAAAATATTAGTGTAACAAGTACACTAACATTTTAAGGGGGGGCATACGGTCCCTCATGCATGGTTTGCATAATAAATGGTTCCTTTTTAGTGATGATAAAATGCATCTCCTAGGAAGTGTGACCTTGTTAATGAAAGTGCGGCCTTCATGATCCATTTTAACATCTCCTTTGTGGCGATATTAGGCTTTACATCCCCTAAGAGTGTGACTTTTCATGGCATATGATTTTCTCCTTGGTGTTAATGTTATGGCTAGTATTCCCTAAGGTGCGAGTCTTTTATTCCATGAGTAGTCCTTTCTTGGTGGTGGTGTCATATGTGATACTCCCTAAGGTGTGACTCTTCATGTATTGAGCAATGCCCCTATGTTATCTTTGTAAAGCACCTTTTGTGGTGGTGTTGTTTATAACACCTCTTGAGGTTTTGGCCTTGTCTTATGCACCTTCTTAGGTGATTTTGTCATCATCTTCTCAAACGTTTACATGTGCCTTCTTAAGAAAGTTTGTTGTCATCTTCCAAGACACTTATGCTTCTTCTTAGGCGATATTTTCATCATCTTCTTAGACATTTGTGCACCTTCTTAGTTGATTTTTTCATCTTCTTAGATGTTTATGTACCTTCCTAGGTGAGGCTTGTTCGTCTTCTTATACATTAAACATTTGGAAAAATTGGTCCATGAATTCAACATAACATAGCTTGTTGGTTCATGGGCACCCCTTTTAACATGGTCATCGAGAATAACACAACTTGATTGATAGTAGAGCTATGTTTTTCATGATTTTCTTAGCATAACATAGCTTGCTAGGCCTTGTGGAACCCATCATATTGTATGGACACCTAGAATAACACATCTTGTTAGCCTATGGATCCATGTAGATCATGAGTAATGTGGCATAACATAGCTTGTTAGTCCTCATGGGAGCATTCCTTTGACTAACACTTATTTGATGGATGTCATTTGGTATTTGAGAAAATTTAAGACTAAGTTCTCTTTTCCTTACTTACTCAAAGCCCTTTTAGTACTAACCCTTGGTTTTTTTGTGTGTCTTCTTCGCGTGTGCATTGTGTTTGTATCATGTTTATTTTTTATTTTGTCATCTTTATGTTATGTTATGTGTCTTCATCATGTATGCTTTATGTTTTCATCATGTATGTTTATGTATGTTGTCTTGTTGATTACATACACATGTGTGTTCCTTTGTGCTTATGTTGGTTTTCCATGGGATCTTGGATCCTGGGGGTTTGTGTGCTCTCCCTAGATTCATAGTAATCCTATCTCTTCAACATTTGGGCAATCAAACCCCTCTTGGCATATTTTCTACTTTAGTGTGAGTC
>VDFB02076675.1:0-87677 GCA_007258455.2 Sequoia sempervirens | reverse complement strand
AGTGTCATTAAGCACCCTTTCGATCACCTTTTTCGTTTCTTTTGTCTTTGATTGAGCTCACTTTTTCCACTCTCCACAAACCACCATAGATTGTAGAGCACCCTTCACCTCTAACATCCTCTCTAGTAAAATAAAATAGCTAGATATCTAGTCTTGACTAGTTTGAGGAATTTTTTCTTTGAATTTGATGGAAATATATCAAGTGTGATGGTTACATACAACATTTTGTATGTTTCTAGGTTTGACCACTACTATCTTCACCCAATCTATTTTTCCAATGAAATATCTTTCAAAGCATGTATACAACATGGAGTCCAAAAAATATGTTTGTGAGTGCTCTCAACCATCAAATCAACTAACCTACAAACACGAGTTGAATCTACACAACGTGCACAACTTTAGAAGACCCAACCTCCTATGTGGCCTCCTTCGAAAGGCCAAACTACTAATTAGCATCCTTACGTTTCCCAAACAAATTAGTAGCTCTAAGAAAGTATGAACTAGAAAGACGTGTAAAAATAATATTAATGAGTGGTCGATGTCAAACATCAATTCCCCCATCCATGACAATAGAACAACTAGCCCTCGTTCATGTTTGTCTCATCTCCTCCTTCAATATGTTCAACTTTGAGTATTGTTTGCTGAGGGAGGTACACAATCAGTGTTCTCCAAATGGAACATAAGAGGTCCCAACTACCATTACATCTCTCAACATAAATTTGAGATAAGGATACCTTACCAAATGAAATGGGATGGCATGTACATAAAAAAGCTTGGCCACTGAATAATAAAGAGTTATAAACTGAAATACATTGCCATACTATGAATGATGTGCTATTTAAGCCTATGACAAAGGAAAATTGTAAACTGATTACAGACCTGGAAATACAATATTGTGACAGCAGCAAATGGATGACAAATTTCACTCAGGGAAACCCACGACTGCTGCAAGAAATCCACGCCACACCAATTTCTGATTTTCTGAAGCACAAATACCATTCGACCTACACAAGGTTGGACTTGCCCAGCTCCAGTACAAACGCCTAACCCTTCCAATGTTACTACGCACAGATGGTGTCCATAGCAGGGAAGCTGCAATACACTACAGGTCTGAACCTGTACTTAACCCAACAACAAAACCACACCCAGAAATATATAACAGCAACTGCAATATATAAATATTGCTCTTTTGGTTAGATTTCATTCACATGTCCAAGGAATAATACATTTCATTTTCTACAAACCAACCATTGCTCCAAACAACTAGAGAAAGTGTCCCAGGTAACATTAAATCGCTAAAACCATCAAACTCTTCCAGGCAAGGTTTCCAAACAAGATATTTTATAGTATTTTTGATCTCCTGCAAATTTGTTTTTGAAAGAGACTCATGAATTAGAAAGCCAAGTCTTTGAATGAACTGTGAAATACTTGATCGATATCTCCAACAAACATTAGCCTGGATAGATCTTTCACCACCGCATCCAATCTTCTCCAACAGAGTTTGCTCAGGAAGACTGAGATAAACCAAGTCCAATCTCCAGAACCACAAGGGTTTTCAAACAAGAGATAATAAATTTCCACATACCAAATGAGCTCTCAATGCCCTTTTTATAAGCTTTTTAGGGAACTTACCAAAAACTCCTTTTTAAAATCACTTTATTAATTTATTAAACCTTTTGACTCCAAAAAGTGATTTATTTTATTTTAAAGCATTTTTGGGCACTAGAAGTCACTTTTCAGCATCCCAACATTTAAAGCTTTTCATCTCGATTCCAACGAGCTATAACACTAAGGTACCCACTTAAATATTTTAATTAAAATAACAACCTTAGTGAAATTAATTAAATAAAGCTCAATATTACTTCCAAAAATTATGGGAACATTCGAAATGCAATGGAACCAAAAACTAACAGTGCAGGAGTGATCTCGATGATGAAAGATGATAAACGGACCTGGCTAGGTGACTTACTAAAAATAGACACTCCCTCCAAAAATCTTGGAGCCCAAACTAGTAGCCGAAAATAACATCTAAAAGCATCATATGACTCCTCTAAAACATCTGAGCTCACTGGTAACATCAAATTATCCCTCTGATCAAGCTAACACAAACCTAGAAAGTCAGCTCCAATTGTAGAGCAAGAGGACCTAAAAAATGGGGACATTACGTGAGTCCAAGAAATTGAAGACTCATGTGGCAAATTATGCTCCATACAACCTCAAATTGCTTGTAGATGTACATGCACTTCTAACATGACTAACATTTTTTCCTTGGGAAGCCTTTTGAACTTATAATTCATCATCTTGTCTTAACTCTTAAATGCATTTTTACCCAACCCAACTTCAATTCTCAATAAAGGAACTGATTAGGGTCCATAGGAGAATATGACCCTAAAATCAAATATATTAAGGACAAGGAAAGCAAGGTACCAAATGCCCTTAGTTGTAGAAGGCACACTTGTGATGGCTTCAACAAGATCTTCATTCCAGCAAGTTGTGGGACACTTAGTAGCAGATAAATTTCACATAAGAGCTAGGGAACCTTTGGAAGCCTACACTCAAGAAAACCAACTCAATAGATATCAAATTGAATCCAAGAGTCAAATGAGGCACAAGGTATGGAATTTTCCCTAGTCAAGGAGGATTGAAGCATGTAATATTGAGGAAAGTACACAATGCTCCTTATTTAGGTCATCGAAATGTGGCAAAACTTGTGGTAGATCTTAGACATATATTTCTACTTTCTAGCCAAGAATCAACAAGGATGCTATAGAATTTGTGGCAAAATCTCTATGGTGTGCATGTTGTATTGTATGTCATTGTGTTTGCCTGCATTTTCTTGGGTGAGTCATTTCTCCTTTGGAAAATTGTATGTCACTCATTTAATGTCTATTTGCATTTATGAGTAAGGCATACAAATGTTTTGTCTTTGATTGGTGTGTCTAGGCCATAGAAGCATAAATCTCAAAAAACCTGATTTTTAAAAAATCTTCAGTCGAAACAATTTTTTCCCCAAAAAAATCCCAATTTAATCAACCATGATTTTCAACAATTTTTAAGGGTTTAAATTGCAAAAAAAATCATGTAAAAATCGCCAAAAAAATTGCCCAACCAACCTATCGCGAAACCCTAACTGTGTGAAATCGCTATTTAATCGAGTTATTTTGTTGATTTTTAGCACATAACTGAGTGTTAGCCATTGGGACATGGTTCACCATCAAAGATTCACTATATTTCATTAGGTTGTTGAGGCAAATCGTAGGTAGGCGATCTTAAATGGACGTATATTTCTAATAGATGTTAAAGACATTAAAATAGACACATTCTTTAGGATGCTTCTACGTTTGATGTTAAGAACATTAACGTGGAATGGTTAAGAGATGTACTGCCTTTTTTTGTATATTCCACACTACTGTCATTTGACTTAGACTCGTAGTAATGTTTTCCATGTATATAAATCCAAAGACACAATTTAGTGGGAAATAGTAGACAATATCATAGATACTAAGTAAGGCTTCTATCTTATTTTTTGACATATCTGAACCTTATACGAGTACTTGCCAAAAGTAAATACAAAAAACCAAACTAAATTGAAACTAAACTCTATTGGCTTGATATCAACCTAAAGAGATTTGCTTTCTTTGAATTCTTGTGATCCAAACTATTCAAAAGAATTTTAACATTCAATTGTCAACAATACTACCAAGGTGGTTGTTTAGATTATCAAGGTTAGGTTGAGACAAATTTCCTTTTCAGATGCTAACAAAGTGTGATAATTTGAAGCTTCAATTTGAACTAGCCATCAAGTTTTAATGAAGAGCGGGTAGGGTAGTGACAATTGCATAATCAAGTGGGAAGCATAAGTATATACATAATAGTATATTTGTTGGATGTTGTGGTTGTGTTGCTGATATGTGGTTGTTATTGATGTCAACACTATTAGCATTAATGCATTAGAAGTTGTATATGTCGAGGATATTGAGAAAATTGTAATAAGATGAGTTGCAATTTGTCAGTGGTGAAGTGAAGTTTAGTATGTCAGAAAGTTTTGTACATTGATAGTCAAAGGTTGTGGACTACAGGGTTTGTTGTTGAGTGTATCTAGTTTATCCACGTCAAGTTTAAGAGATCCACGTGAAGATTTGATTGCGTTATGAAGATTTACATTTTGACAGTTTTTTTATTGCTTCAATTTGTGTTCCTGATTGATGATGATGTGATTTCAGTTAGTTCAGTGGTTGCAGATGCTTCTCTAGTGATTCGTGATGTTTGTGGATGCTTCTAGATCGTGCTCTATCTTTGTTGCACGTCCGCATTGATCATTGTGCTCATGGTTGGCAATTTTCTCTTGCATGTTCATGTTTTTCTTGTTCTTGGCCGACATGGTGTTTGTAGCGTGTTGTGGAGGTTACATGGAGTAATTAATTGAAGTGTTTTCGCGTTGGAGAGGTTGATTTGGGTCTTCACTAAGTTGTGGCCAACCTTGGTTGATTCGCATTAATAAACTTTAATGTTTTGGGCCGACAGTTTATATTCATTTTATTATTTTGTTGAAGCCGACATGAAGGGATGAAATTTATTGTTGTAGATATATATGAGCGATTGTTTATTCAAATTAAAGTGCGCGAGTGGATGCTAGAGTGCGCTTCTATGTGTGTATGTGCGAATATTGATCTAAATCTTTCGAAGGAAAAGCAAAGTGTGAAGAAGAGTGAAGAAGAGTAAAGAAGTGTTCATGTACTTAACCGGAACTATAATCAGGCATTAGTAGATGCTATTCTATCAGTTCAAATCCCTGCAGATGTGATCTGTTTCCTCTTGTAAGACAGTGTGTCTTCCTTTGGGTGGCTAGCCCTATTGTAATTGAACAGTGAGCTCTAGGCAGTGTGCCTAAATGCAAGTGCACTCCCCATATTTTCATATACTTTTAACAAGGTATAATCTTGTGGATTGACCTCCACCGTGGTTTTTCCCCTAACAGGGTTTCCATGTAAAAAATTCTTGGTGTTATGTGCGTTTCTGAAGTGTTGATGATTCATGCTTTCATGGTTAATAATCAGATTTGAGAAACAATTGGTATCAAAGCAGGTTCCTTGGAAGAAGTTTAACAGCTTGAGGTGATCCAGGATGGTGACATACAAGAAGGATAGTCCGAGATTTGATGGAACAAATTATTCTCTGTGGAAGACTCGAATGGAGTGTCATTTGAGATGCATTGGTGAACCCTACTAGAACATTACAAGTAATAGGTATGTTATTCCTCATAATGGTCCTACTACTACTTCTGAGATTAGAGATGTTGAGTATAATATTAGGGCTAAGGAAGCCTTGTTGAGTGCCTTGACTGATTCTAAGATGACAAATGTTATGGATTTGAAGACTGCTTATAAGATCTGGAAAAAGTTGGAAAATTTGTATGAAGGTGATACTAATGTGAAGATTGCTAAGTTGCAGAGTCTGAAAGGAAAATAGGAAAAGTTGAGAATGGGTGATGATGAGAACATTACTATTTTTATGTAAAGAGTGAATGAACTTGTGTGTGGTATCAGATGTGCTAGTGGACAGATAGACGAATTAGAGATTGTTGCTAAAGTGCTTAAATCCTTGCCTGATTCTTACAAAGTCAAAGCTAGTGCTATTGAAGAGCTCCGGACTGTAACAAATGTAACCAGAGACATGTTGGTTGGTAAGCTTACTGCTTTTGAGTTGAGTGAATTTGGTGATGCCCTTCCTAAGGTTGAATTTGCATTTAAGGCTACTAGCTCGGAAGAGATAGACAGAGATATGATCCGGGTGAGAGTTCATCTAGAAAGACATTCAAGTACGAGGATGAAATCAGACAGATTGAAGAAGAAGAAAGAGAGTTGGAAGAGCTGGCAGCACTTATTGTCAAAAGAGTACCAAGAGGAAAAGGTAAGTATGAAGGAAAATTGCCTCTTAAATGTTTTTCTTGCAATAAGATAGGTCATTTTGCATCAAGGTGTCCGGAAAGAACTCCTAAACCAAGACATAACAAGCCTAGATTTCAAAAGAAGTGTTACTATGCTGCTGATGGTATGACAGATGATGAATCTGATAAAGGAAATAGAAGTGATGATGAATGGGTATTTATTGCTATCAAGGAAAATAATCCTGCATCTACTAAATCTGCTAGTTGTACAAATGTGGAGAAAGCCCTAGCTGCTCGAGTTGAAGAGAAAGATGAATGGGTGATTGACAGTGGATGTTCACATCATATGATAGGAGATAAAAGTAAGTTTGTGAGCTTGGAAAAGTATGGTGGTGGTGTTGTGAGATTTGGTGATAATATAGTTGGTGTGATCCATGGTAGAGAATGCATTTCTCTTGATGGTAAGCATAATACTAATGATGTCTTGTATGTGGAAGGCTTGAAGCATAATCTTTTAAGTGTTGGTTAGATGGTTGATAAGGGATACAATCTTCAGTTCAAGGATGGAAAGTGCAGAATATTGAGTTCCAGAAATGTAATTGCATCAACAAAAGGTAATATCTTTCTCTTGAGTTCTTCAAGTAAAAATTGGTTATGGCATAGGAGAATGTGTCATGTTAACTTTGATAATATTGTCAAAATAAGTTCTACTAAGGCTGTGAGAGATCTACCTAAGTTGGTGAAACCTACTAATGCCATATGCAAGGAATGTCAATTAGGAAAGCAAACTAGAATTTCATTTCGAAGCAAACATCATTGTTCAAATGAATTGTTGGAACTTGTGCATACTGATCTATGTGGTCCCTCTAAGGTCAGAAGTTTACAAGGTTACAAGTATTTCATGTTACTCATTGATGATTATTCAAGAATGGTGTGGGTTACCTTCTTAAGGGAGAAATATGAAGCACTGGAAAATTTCAAGACCTTTAAGGCTATGGTTGAGATAGAAATAGGTTTGAAGATTAAATGTCTGAGATCAGATAGAGGTGGTGAATTCACTTCCGGTGAAGTTAATTCTTTTTGTGAAGAACATGGAATAAAGAGACAATTATTTGCACCACAGACCCCTCAACAAAATGGAGTTGTGGAAAGGAAGAACAAAACAATTGAAGATGCTGCTAGAACCATGATGTTGGAAGGAAATGTCTCTCATATCTACAGGAGAGAAGCTGTGAATACTGCTATGTACACACTCAACCAAGTACAAATCAAAGGTGATACCGGTAAGACCCCTTTTGAGCTATGGACTGGTCAAAAGCCTACTGTTAAATATTTCAAGATATTTGGAAGCAAATGTTATATCAAGAGAGATTAAGACATAGGAAAGTTTGATGCTAGGAGTGACGAAGGTATCTTTCTGGGTCATTCTACTAATAACAAGGCCTATCGATGTTACAATAAAAGATTAAGGAAAATGGTTGAAAGTGCAAATGTCAAGGTTGATGAAGACTTGGGTACACCATTCAGAACCTGTGGATATGATTCTGATCATCAGAATGTCAGTACAAACAAAGGAAAGCAAGTTCAGACTACAAATCAAGTACAAATCATTAAGGTCGATTAGGAAAATCAAGAGGAAGAAGAAACCAATGAAGTTGCAGAAGAGAGAACACAAGAGCCTTTGGTGAAGAACAACCTAAGAAGACTCTAAGGTATGTAAGATTGAATCATTCAGAAGATCAAATTATAGGTGATAAGAACAAGGGTGTCCAAACTAGAAGAAAGATTGCAGAAGAATACTGCTTGATTTCAAAGATTGAGCCTACTAGTGTGAACGAAGCATGTAGAGATGAGCATTGGGTTGAAGCTATGAAAGAGGAACTAAAACAGATTGAGAAGAATGATACATGGATTCTTGTTCTCAGACCTAAGGATAAGAATGTCATTGAACTAAATGGGTCTTTGAAACAAACTGAATGAGCAAGGAAAAGTGGTTAGAAACAAAGCAAGATTGGTATGCAAAGGATATTCACAAATGGAAGGAATTGATTTTGAAGAGACTTTTTCCCCTGTTGCTAGAATTGAAACTGTAAGATTATTTCTTGCCTATGTTGCTTACAAGAACAAGGTTTATCAGATGGATGTCAAGTCAGCTTTTCTAAATGGTGAATTGGAAGAAGAGGTGTATGTTGAGCAACCTGATGGATTTTAGTTGACTGATAAGAGAGATATGGTGTGTCGGTTGAAGAAAGCATTGTATGGACTCAAGCAAGCCCCTAGAGCCTGGTATGCCAGATTAGACAAGTATTTGCTGAAGCTTGGATTTAACAAAGGTATTGCTAATAGTAATCTGTATTTCAAGAATGATAATAAAGATTTGATTGTTGAAGTCTTTGTTGATGATATCATTTTTGGAGGAGAAGATGGTTTGTGCATGAAGTTTGCTAATGAGATGAAGAGTGAATTTGAAATGTCTATGATTGGTGAGATGAAATTCTTTTTGGGATTGCAAATTACTTAGTTAGATAAAGGGATTTTTATATCTCAGTCCAAGTATGTGAAAGAATTGTTGAAGAAGTTCGGTATGGAAGACTCAAAGCCGATCGGTACACCCATGGTGACCGGATGCAAGTTGACAATAGAAGATGATTTTTCGAAGGAAAATCAGGCTAGATACAGATCAATCATTAGTGGATTGTTGTATTTAACTCAAACTAGGTCTGATATCATGAATGTTGTATGTATTGTTGCAAGATTTCAAGCTGATCCGAAGGAATCTCATGTGGCTGTTGTGAAGAGAATTTTCAGATACTTGAAGGGAATTGTTGACTTTTTCCTATGGTATCCTAAAGATGATGATCTTACTTTCAATGCCTTTACTGATGTTGATTGGGCAAGAGATGTGAATGACAGGAAAAGTACTAGTGGTGGAGCATTTTTCTTGGGTAAGAAGTTGATTTCTTGGTTAAGTAAGAAGCAGAATGCCATTTCCTTATCTACTGTAGAGGCCGAATACATTGCTGCTGCTAACAATTGTACTCAAGTCCTGTGGATGAAGCAAATGTTGAAGGATATCAGAGTTGTGTATAATGAGCCTATTGCTATATTTTGTGATAATTCAAGTGCTATTAACATATCTAAGAATCTGGTGCTGCATTCAAAGACAAATCATATATCTATTAAGTTTCACGTTTTGAGAGAAAAGGTGAGTGAAAAGGAAGTCAGACTGGAGTATGTGCCTACTAAGGAGCAGATTGCAGACTTCTTTACCAAGTCGTTGCCTAAGGATACTTTTGAGTATCTCAGAGGGAAGTTAGGGGTGATTACCCCTCCTAATCAGAACTAAGGATGCATTGCATTGCATCAGTCCGTGCATTTCAAAGTCATATCTTGTTTCGGATTGATGTTGTGGTGGTTGCTACTCAGGGGGAGTAGTCAGATACTCAGATATGTGGTTCATAGCTTGTATAGAAGAAATCTTTGTCACTGATGTCAAAGGGGGAGAAGAGTCATGTGAAAAACTAGTGATTATCTGGGGAGAAGAGCCTTGTCGGGAGAAGATCATGTGAAAGAGTTAATGAGTCAGAACCTAAGGGGGAGTAAGTGTCAAGAGTTAGTTGCGTTGATTATGTTTTTCACATCATGTGTTGCCATCAATGCCAAAAGGAGAGATTGTTGGATGTTGTGATTGTGTTGCTGATATGTGGTTGTTATTGATGTCAACACTATTAGCATTAATTTATTAAAAGTTGTATATGTCAAGGATATGAGAAAATTGTAATGAGATGAGTTGCAGGTTGTTAGTGGTGAAGTGAAATTCAGTATGTCGGAAAGTTCTAGACGTTGATAATCAGAGGTTGTGGATTAAAGGGTTTGTTGCTGAGTGTATCTAGTTTATCCACGTCAAATTTCAGAGATCCGCGTGAAGATTTGATCGAGTTATGAAGATTTACATTCTAACAATTTTTTTGTTGCTTTAGTTTGTGTTCCTGATTGAAGATGATGCGATTTCAGTTAGTTCAGTTGTTGCGGATGCTTCTCTAGTTATTCGTGATATTTGTGGATGCTTCTAGATCATGCTCTATCTTTGTTCCACGTCCGCATTGATCGGTGTGCTCATGGTTGGCAATTTTCTCTTACATGTTCATGTTTTTCTTGTTCTTGGCCAACATGGTGTTTGTAGCATGTTGTGGATCTTCGAGGAGTAATTAATTGAAGTGTTTTTGCATTGGAGATGTTGATTTGGGTCTTTACTAAGTTGTGGTAGACCTTGGTTCATTCACATTAATAATCTTTAATGTTTTGGGCCGACAGTTTATATTCATTTTATTATTTTGTTGAAGCCGACATGAAGGGATGAAATTTCTTATTGCGGATATATATGAGCGATTGTTTATTCGAATTGAAATGCGTGAGTGGATGCCAAGGTGTGCTTCTATGTGTGTATGTGCGAATATTGATCTAAATCATTCGAAGATAGAGCAGAGTGTGAAGAAGAGTGAAGAATAGTAAAGAAGTGTTCATGCGCTTAACCAGAACTGTGATCAGGCATTAGCTGATGCTATTCTATCAGTTCAAATCCCTACAGATGTGATTCGTTTCCTCCTATAAGACAGTGTGTCTTCCTTTGGGCGGCTAGCCCTGTTGTAATTGAGCAATGGGCTCTAGGCAATGTGCTGGAATGCAAGTGCATTCCCCATATTTTCATATACTTTTAACAGGGTATAATCTTGTGGACTGACCTCCACCGTGGCTTTTCCCCTAATAGGGTTTCCACATAAAAAATTCTTGGTGTTATGTGTGTTTTTGATGTGTTGATGATTCATGCTTCCATGGTTAATAATCAAATCTAAGAATAATGTTAATGAGTTGAATAAGTTTTAAATTTTTGTGACAATTGATTCCTCCACCCCCCGTTCCCCTCTTAGTTGTTTTCCCTTGTGTTGCCAACAATATAGACATTGCAGAACCAAAAGCAGAATGATTCCTATCAGAAAGATAAAAATCAGCTTGTAGTGCCTAAAAAATGAAATGTAATAGTATTTTATATCAAAATGAAGGACTGTTTTGGTTATATTTAAATTTCCTATATATTTGCAGGCTTAATGCTTTGTTAATTGGTCAAACTTGTTGCTTAAATGCATGTCCTACATTTGTTCAAGAACTACATACCATTTAGGATCGTCATATACATGGAGGTTCAGAAGGCTTGCAAGGAGTACAATAGTAGTACATGAATGCTTTAGACATATATAGTGTAGCACTCCATGCATGTTAAATAGGTATTTAACAAACTAATACATGCCTTGAGAAAAATCATGCCCTAGTCTTGTAGGCTTATCTTAATCCCTCCCGAAGTAGGCCTCATATATTTTCTCTTTAACAATCTAGATAGATTTACACAGCAACTGTCCCATTGAAAGGGAAAGTTCCTCGTGCTTTGACTTTCCATTGAAACTTGTACCTTAATCTCGCAACTTTTCAACTGAAAGTCCATCAATGTTTTCAACTCCATCATCCACTTATACGCAAAATCAAGGAAAATTTACTTGAATAATAATAGCTAAATTTGTGGCTCAAATAGTTGCTCTCTTCTTTTGTACTAGCAGGTTTTTATTATCTAATGGAAAAATATTGAACACTCCCTTTACTCTTTTATAAATCTGCTAAAATAGTTATCAATGAGAACATTTCAATATCATTTATGGTCTTTAGAAATTTAAGATTTTGTTTCAAAAGCATTTTCTATTACTCTATCTTGAGCTATTTGATTCAAATCCTATTAAGTTGAACTTTGCAATGCTTCCTTTGTCATATAATTTCTCTTTCACACTCTTCATATAGTTCTCTTTGACAATGTTCTAGAAATTGCAAGTATTGATAAATCACAAATATGAACTAGTTGATTCCTGTTTTGTAATTTATGATGTTTGCTCAACAAAGGAAAACTGTCTTTTTAATGACTTTCTTGAGCTTCAAGATTTTGGGATCCTCAAGGCCAACTTGGATAGTCATGAGGTTGAATGGCTTAGGAGAGACTCTAAACCAGGAGCTTCATCACCAAGACCTGCAGCTCTCTAGCATAGCTCTATTTGTAGTAGCAAGAGCCATTGGCTCCGTCTGATTTTTTGGAACTTTGTACTTAGTTTATAGGTTGACTTTGTACAAACTATATTATAATTGAAATTTTATCAACTGTAAGCATCTAGTTATTATTTATGCACTATGAAGTATGCTTTGTGCAATACAACATAATCAATGATATGAATATATACAACAAAATCCTATTTTCTACAATTCATGGGTTAAACTCTATTTTATTTGTTCTCTATATCTCTATGCTATGGAAATGCCCTTAAATTCTTTTTTTTTAAAGTAGTTTTTGTCTCTTTTTTTACAATTTTTTATGTTTTTTTTTTTAATCTGATTTTTTCTCCATTTTTTCAAAAAATCTTACACTTTTGGTTTGCCATTTTTTTCCCCAAACGATGTTTGCTGCTATGGTACTCTAGGCAACACTTGAGATCATAGTTAGTTAAGCATTTGCTAGGGGAACATTAGTCCCTCACCTAGCCAAGTCATTGTCTTTTGATTGCCTTGGAGTGAATAGGTTTAGAATATCTTGGTTAGTGTGTTTGAATGAATATTTGAAAGTTTGGCTTCATATAGATAAGAGTGATGCTTTGAATCAATATTAAATTTTTTCTAGATATGCATTATAAGCCCCTATCGTATGGGTTTAATTTTTGTTGAATCCTTGAATGGGCAATGCATAGTCATCCTATGTTGTTTTCAATGTGGTCTTCAAGTGAATGGATATTAAGATGATTATGTTAATATTACTTGACAAAGACACATCAAAAGGTAATGATAAGTTATAGGCATTGATAGCCTATGGAATGATTTCAGAGCATTTGAATTAGTGCTTGTTTGAGTGGTAGAAAAGAGCGCACTATTATTTTTTTTGAATTATAGCAACATCACTTGGATAAGCTAGCCTTTGTTCTCTTTTATTTTTGTTACAGAACCTAAACCATGGCTTGTAGGGTGAGCAGAAAGCAGCAAACGCATACATTTTACATTCATGGATTGGCCAATGAGATATTCTTTGGCTTAACTAGGTATAACCATTCAAATTGATATGCATTAGTGTTCTTTACAAGTGACTTTTCTTGTGTTTAAATCGTCCAATAGATCATTGATCAATCACCAACGACAACTATGCAATCAAGTAATGAGTGATTCCTTGGTTTTCATGGTGTTCATTGGGACCAATCCATGCACCTCCTATGGATATAAATCTGCATGGATTTTGCTTGTGAAGGGACAATTGCTATTTCTTTCTTATTTGGGGTTTTGAAGAAGAAACTTTTGGAGTATGGCGATGAAAACTGAGATCATCATGCATTGCTCTCCAATAACCACAACAAGGTCTAGGTAAATTTCTTTTGAAAATGTGGTAAATTTTTTGTGAGCACAACTCCTTATTCCTCTATTTTTTGATTGCATTTGATTTTTAAACATGGTGGTATTTATTTTTATTGTTTTTATTTTACATGTTTAAGGATATACAACAAGGTCCAAATTATATATTATATTGGGTTATCCTCAATATACCTTGTTTTGTGCTCATTGTTCATAATGCCAAACTTCTACATCTAAGAAACTAAAAGAGGCCCAGATTGTTCATAAAAAAAGCACAACACAAATTAACTTTCACATGTTGCAATACCCCTACTACCTATGATGGCAAGATCATCAACATAAACAATAAAAGTCATAATGTCACAACCACCATTTTTGAAATAGAGATTTGGATCAAAATGACTTCTAAATCAAAAATCTTGAAGATACTAATCAATCTTCATTTACCAAGCTCGTGGAGCCTGTTAAAGCTCATTGAGAGACTCAAGAAGCCAACAAACCAAATGATCATCACAAGGTTCCTAAAAGATTGCACCATGTAAATCACCTTGTCCAAATCTTTCTTCAAGAAGGCATTCTTCACACCAACCAAACTAAGCTGTTCCAAAGAGAAACAACCAAAATGTGGCGATATGTTTTTAGAAGAATATCATCCTCAGAGTCTATCCCCTATTGTTGTGAACAATCCTTCGCAATACGACAAGCCTCCTATTTGTCCAAAGTACATAAACTTACCATTTGATCTTGTATACTCATTTGCACCTAGTAGGACTTTTACCTAGTCGCAATTCAACCAACTCCCAAGTTATGGTTCTTCATCAAGGCATCATACTCAACTTGCATGTCAACTTTTTACTTAGGTTGACTCTTAGTTTTGAATATCTTTATGGTTTAAGCACCTTGAAAAAATCTAAGAAAAGAGTAAAAGTGAGCATACTCATCTAAACCAACACCCTGCTTTCTTGCTCACCAAGTTTGAGGATCAAATGTTAGAAGATCATTCCCCCACACATCATGAATCATGAAATATTACCACAAAAGGTCACACTGTTGTGTGACTCAAGAATTTTGTGGTGAAGCAACCACATTTTGAGCTGAAGTTAACTCAAGTCTTCATTGTTGATATATCGATAGTGTGGGAGAAATATCAGCTCGAAGGTGATGCACTAGTAATTGAAATGGACTATAAGAACTAGAACACTCATCTTTCAAAGGAATCATAACACTAGTTCCAAACTTATCACTAGCAACTTGTTGGTTAAAGTTACAATCAAAGAAAGGTGATGTTTCTTTTACATCAACATCCCTACTAAAAATGCCTTACTTAATGGAGATATCAATGAGTCTCTATGCCTTAGATTCTTCATCATACCCAGCCAAAAAAATGTTTGAAGGTCTTAAAATCTAATTTAATCTTTTGTTATTAAAAATCAAACCATATATAGTTGAGCCAAAAACATAAAAATATGTTACCTTTGGTTTGAACTTGGCCCATGTATCTTGAGTAGTCACATCCTACAAGGCTTTGCAAGGACTTTTGTTCAAGGGATACACTATCATGTCCACTAATTCAACCCAATATCTATAAAAAATGCCTCTAATGTACATCATCCGTCAAATGATCTCCATAATTGTCCTATCCTATTCTCAACCACCCCATTTTGCACATGAGTGTATAGAGCTATTAACTATCTTTGAATGCCTTTCTTCTCCAATAGTCCTAAAACTGTTTGGAAGTGAGCTTTCTCCCATTATCATAACTCAATGTCTTGATCCACCCAACTTTCTAATTTTCAACCAATACTTTGAACTTAACAAAGGTTCCAAAGTAATCAAACTTTTAAAAGCATACCCAAATTTTCTTAGACAAATCATCGACCAACAACAAAAAATACCTCATACCAAAGACGGTGGAAGATTTCCAAAATGGTTCGCATAGATCTACATGAATGAGATCTAAAGCCCCATTTGCACACCATGCCCTTCAATAGGAATATATACATACCATCCAAACATGTAACGTATATCCTACTTATCCTAGAAGATTGCAATATGTGAACCATAACAAATTTACTCAATTTGACTAAATATTAAAGATTGAGATGTCCATGTCTCTCATACCACAAAATTCTAACATTATCCTTCACAACTAATTCATGCAAATTAACTAACAAGATCAACTAGCTCATATAGACCACCTTTCCCAATGCCTATGGCAACAATTTTGTCATGCTTGATGTCAATCAGAATAAATTTCTTTCCACAACACTTCATAGCCATATTAAGATTTTTATAACTCGACAGATAGACAATAGATTATTGTTCATATTTGGACCAAATATAACATCCTTGACTATGAATTTCATTGCATCACTAAAACAATCTGAATTTCCTCTATCCCTTCTACATGTGATTTGCCATAACCAAAGGAACATGATTTGTAGAATTAGAAATGGAAGTAAAGTTAGCATGCCAATCTTTGTAGCAAATAAAAAGGTGTGATGCATAAAAATTAAAGAGCCAACAACCTATTGCATCATTGTTATCTTAGAAAAATGTCATAAAAGCACTCTCTTCGCTCCCAAAGTCTTGATCCGCCATAACTGTCATATTAGCTTAAGCCTATAGCATCTTGTGGGATAGATCAAATTCTTGTTTCTGGCATTCCTTTTTTATTTTCCCAAACATATGACAATAATAAGACTTGATTTTATATTCCGAGAATGAATCAAAAAACAAAATGAAATTTAATTTGCCTTGCCCTTTTACTATGTTGCATGTGTACTCTTAAATGTGCCCTTGATAATGTGGGGATTTTCACAAATTATTGATTAATAACAGCAGAATATTAGAGGTTGTTCAGATTGAAACATAGAAAATGCAAAAAACATTGTACCCTTTCTTCACAGTCTGTACCGTTCTATACTCTTTATGTACCATTCTATGTTATTTATGTACAGCCCAACATAAAAATTGGTTGCACCATGGTTTTGTGGATTGATTAAAAGCTAGTATATAATAGGTGCCTTGAGACTGATCCCTCTGATTCCTGCTTTTATTTTGACTGATTTCTTATCCCTGTGCTGCCTTTCTTAGGCCTGCTGTTGACCCATTAACACTTTCAGCTGAGGCAGCCTGCCCCAGATTTTATGGCAGTTGGCCTGCCCCAAAATTTATGACAATTGACCTTATGGCAGTCAGCCTGTACAGAGCACACAGCATTAATGGCAGACAGCCCTTTATAGCATTTCTCCCTTCAACATCTTCTCCTTCAGCAATTCCTTCTCCATTGGTGATTGTCTTAGGCTTTACCAAACCCTTTTGTAGGGCTTCCTCCTCTGATTTAGCATATCATCTCCTAGGGTGTCCTCATTCTAATACCAAATGTTGGAAGAATGAATGCATGGACTTTGAGAGAATTGTATGGCACACACTTCAATGTGTGTATGCTTGTATTTATAGTAGTAAGGATAAGTAACATTGGATTGTTGGAAGTAACTTCCAATGTGTAAGGCTAAATTACCAGGTCCTTTCACCATACTAAATGGATGGTATAATCATATGGTGATATTAGATATTACTAAATGGATGGTATATAATCATGATTGATTTTTTCTATCAAAATAAATCGTGGCATGACTTTTAGATGCCTTTACAGTTCACTGTGATCTTCATATGCTCTCATTATTACTTTAAAATCTACAGTCTGTCTTATTCCATGGTTATAATTGAAGCTGTAGAATTCTTCCTGCTGAGACAAACCTTTTTGAGACTAAAATCATAACTTCTTGTTGATCACAAACAATCTTGATAACCTTTTACTAATATACCATTGACAAGATTCTACTTGGACTGTTATGAGCCAATAAGCTGCTCTCAAGTTCTCGTTTAAGCATAGTTATGACCTATCTATTACCTCATTAAATCTCTAAAATATTTTACTTCTTTTTATAACTGTTATATGATGACATATAAACAAAAAGTGAGACTCCGATGGGGTTACCTGGGTCTCAAGGATCTCATTTTCTAACCTGGGTGTCGACCTGTTCAGAGGGTTTTGTTATATATTAGTGGTGACAGAATATGAATATTTGAGATAACTTCATGCATTTTGCAATTGAATTTATCATAATGTATTTGGCCAAAGCATTAAATGTTTGATTATGTTTATGACTTTATTTCTGTTCTAGAGTAGTTCAGCATGCACAGTTGTCACTGTTACTTTGGTACATGTTTTAAGGAGTCATTTTCACATTTGGTCTATCTCTCTTCTTTTGGCCTCTATTTTTGAAGTTGCTCATGAAGGAATGGGCTACCTACCATTAAGTGTTGGTTAGCAAGAGAGTCACTTGAGCTGTGGTTGGTAGTAAAGTGCTTCCATGATACTCTCTTCCATATTTCTATAAAAACAAATTCTGATGTACAACTGATTCAAAATACTTGTCACTTCCAGTAGGGATTTGCACAACTGAGATCCTATTTGTTGTTGTAATCAATACAATAAAGATTAATATTTGTAACTCTGTTCATTGGTAGTACTAAACATTGGGATTGATGATAAGCAGTCGGCAGATTTGTTTATTCAGCTGCAATAATTTAATTTATAATCATTGTTCTAAATTTGTAATTATAATTATGATGTATGCATTCATATTATTGAGAAATCTGGACTGCAGTACATGGAAAACAGCAAGGCATCCTTTAATTTGCCAACTGGCTGATGGATAATATTATTTAGTCGCAATATGACATTCAGGCATTGGCTGATGTTAAATGGAGAATTATGATCATAATGCTAAATCGTATGGCATCAATGGCAGTTCCATTTATATTTGGAATGGCGATACACTTCAGATTGTTACATATGATATTAACATACAAAACTATGCATTTTTATTTAGTCTAAAGCAGTACATAATTAATTTAGAATAAGAAATAATCCAGTTTTTATATCACATAATGTACTTCAGTTGACAAGTCACATATGCACAAGTCAAACAAGATATCTAAGCAATTAGGGCTTAGTTTGTGGTAATAGAGGTTAACATTACTTCATAGATTTGAGTGCACTCTAAAAGTCAAATTTATATTTTCTATTTTGGTAAAATCCGGAGTACTACAATTAAAAAAAAACTCAAACAAAAGTAAAAGAGCTTTCCAAAGCAATTTCATTTCTTGTAGCCTCATACCAAGGAATACTATTCCATTTATGCTACCCATAAAAGGCGATTTCTCAACCATTTTCTCTCTAAGTAGTTTTCTTTAATTTAGAAGTGCATGGAAGGTTATTTTTGTTTCCCCAATTTCATTAATCCATGGATGAGGAGCTTGTTATCTTTTAGTTTTATACACAGTTATGCTATGAGTATCGTTGTGAAGTTTTGCGCTGCAATGAAATAAGTCAAATCTTCTGGACTAAAATAATACAATAAATTTCTTTTGAATTCCTTGGTTGTAGAAATTCCGATCTCTATTGTTTTTGTGTGGTTAGGGATTCAATTTTCAGCATTTACTTTCAAGCATTAAATCTCCACACTTAAAATTTCAGCAATTTAAGTTTCAGTTTTCTCTTCATCTGAATATGTTTTTTGCATATTTTATATAATATTTGTAAATATGGCAACAAGTGCAATTGAACTAGTAGGTAAAAACCCATAGTGTTGCCAAGGATTAAAATCCATTTCAACACAGTCAATCCCCCAAAACATAAACAAACCCAAGCAAATGATAACTCAAAATATAGACAATCTTTTAGAAGCAGCATTAGAAGGTGAATTGGTAACTCAAATATTAGAAACTAATTTTCAAGGGAGAGTTATGTATGAGATAACTGAACTGTAAGGTGTTTTGATAAAAAAAAACAATTTACCTGAAATGAAACACTACATAGAACGAGAATATGCAATGTGACTTAAAGCAATGTAGAAAGCAGAAAGATTGTACTTCCAATATTACTCCCAGTACAATTACTGCCCAAAGTATCAAAAGGTAGATACAAAGTAGCAAATAACAATGCATATTCAAACCTCTAAGTAAATTGCAGCCTTTCTTATTTCCTGCTTACCTGTTGTGCGCCAGTCTCTGATATATGTTTACATTTGTAAATGTTAAGATGAAACCGAGGGGCCAGTGATGCTGCAAGCTGCATTAGCATTGGCTAATCATTATTTTTTCTTCTACAGTTTATCCCAAAAACAACACAACTGTATCTCAATGTACAACTTATCTAGCATTTCAAAACTATCAATCCACTTCAAGACAGTGATATTTAAACTGACAAAAACTTTCGTAGATGCAATCACTAAAAAAATCTTCAATTTCTAAATAGCAATAACCAGATGCTTTACTGGTTATTGAGGCATATCAATTGAAAATTTATCCTAGCAAATCTCATTCTTAGCAATGGCAAGTACTAAAATAAATCCTCACTTGAGAAGATGGAAAAGTGTTTTTCTTCTCAATGAAAGCTGATGAGAAAAATGTATTAAAAAATACTAGAAATATTTTTAAAATGTATAAAAATGTTTTTCTTCTCAATGAAAGCCCGGACTGATGGTGAATGACACCCATCAGCACTGGGGGTTTCATCCCACCAGAGTGCTAACGTAAGCTAGCCCCCTCATGGACACATGGGTGCTAGCCCCACCATTTGGTTTGGGTACACACCCACCAGCACGACAGAGGTATGTCCACCAAGGTTTAGCCAACATACTGAGTTTTCGTCCAAAAGGGACATTACAAATCTACAAATGTTAAACACATTGTAACGACCCAATTCGGCGTAAATTAAAAACTTTCCAATTCTCACTAAAAACATGTAAAAGTAACATCTAACAAAGATAATACAATAAAATTTCTTCCTTTCTTTATTGATAAACATGTACAAGTTACAATATGTTTCCTCATGAATTTCCTTTAAATTGTAAATATAAATCAGAGTTAAAAGTAATACAGTTACATACTTAGCTCGTAAGCTTTTGCACAAATAGAAGTAAGAAGGTCCAGGAGTCCGTCCTTTCAAATCTTGGTACATCAGCCGCTTGCTGTGGAGGAGAAACATCACTCGGGCGCTTTTCCGCCAACCACGGACTTATAATGCGGTCCCCCGCACGATCATTTTGCAATGAACGGCCCTCCCTTCGAAGAAGAGATTGGTAGGGTATCCTTTAACGATTACCAACTGAGCATAGTGCTGTGTCCTACTCAACTAGAACCTTGCTATTTCACAATCTCGATCTAGTACTCGGATCACAATGAACTGACAGTGTAGTCTCAACTATCTCACATCTAGGTGGATGTTGTACCTTTCACTACTTTGGCCAAAGTATTCTCATTCTGTACTTCGAATGAAGGTCATCTATCATAAACACTACTCAGGGCCGATTTGACTTAAGGCTTCCTTACTCTACGCATAGGTTTGTCCTTCAATGGGTGAATCCGTCAACCCAGACATCCTACAATCATACGAACCTACTAGAAATGAAAACAGTATTCAAGAGTCTTGTATCAATTCCTCCTAACTAGGAATTCTTTATCCTAGGAGTACTAAACTTGTCTCAGTTATCCTAATAACTTAAGCTAAAAGACTTCACTTGATTCTGCTATCATTTCGATCCTAGTAGATAAATAATACGTCTACGTATTCTCCATATATAGAGATCATACACAACATGCAATAACCAATCAAAATGCAAATAAATCCTTCCCCTTTATCTTTTCCATTATTTCGTTTAAATGCAAGAAAAATAATCTAATCCCTTAAGCTTTTTACTCATATATTCCCTTTTTCACAATTCCCCTAATCATTGAATCCTTTTCACATTCTCTTCTTAAATGAATTGCTTTAATTATTCATCAAAACAGTTCTTCCCTATTAGAAATAATTGAAATCAGCAATCACAAAATCAAAATGGAAACAACACTTCAATAAAAATTATAAACTAGGAAGATTCATGCCTGATTTTAAAGCTTCTCCTTCCAAATTTTGCTCTTCTAGATTCTCCTTCAAATAAGCTTCCAGGTTTCAGCTAAATATGGCTTCTTTAAAATGAAAGTATTTCACTCTATAGTGAGCTCCTATATCTCTTCTCACAGATGTGTTTCCAACACTCAATTCCTACTCAACTATATAAATACCTCGCTTTAAACTCCAATGACTTAATTCACTGTGACTGGCAAATGCTGAAAATAATTCACTGAATTTATCAAACTCAACAATACAGGAAACTCAGGCAGAACAATGTAATGGATATGGAATAAAATAGTAAACTCAGAATGCTCCAAAGGCGTGTGTTCACAATGAATGGAAGGGCGTCATTATATAGGGCCCGAATTGCAACCGATTCCCACTTATGTAGGCATGCAGATTGACAACAAGTGCCCAGAAATGATACTTGGCAAGTGTTTAGACCATAGGTCATCTTTCAAAAGAGTGATTCGATCTTTATAGCGCCAGCAATTGAAGAAATTTTCAACTTTAATCATTATCCCTTCAACAAACTTCACATGGCGAATTTCCAAGGTCGACAGCTCAACGCGTTTACAGATTTTAGGTTATTTTGTAGCAATAAATCAGGAGGTTTCATTCCAGATGAAAAGGTCAAGGCTTAAAATGTTCCCACGTCGTTATTTCTGCCATGAAATTAGTATTCGACCATTTATCAATGACCCGTTCTTTGCCCACGCGCTTCAGACGCGTTTTTCTTCCTGCGCGCATCTTCCTCACGCGATTTTCATGAAAACGTTTTTCATTTTGTTTTATTTTCTCTTTCATAGTTTCAGCATAGTTTTAAAACGAAATTTATATTTATTTTATGCCTTAAAGAGGTGTCATTATTTAAAAATGAAATCTTTAATTATTTTCTATTCGAATTTGCTCTTCACAAATTAATACGTTTTAAATAAAGCTTTAAAATAAGACTTCATTTAAAACTAATTTAATAATTTTACCATGATATTAAATATTACTCAAGGTATTATTTACTTAATTTCCAAATCCTTTGATTTATATATTTAATATATAAATATATATTTCCGTTATAAAAATATTTACTTTAATACATATGTATGTGTATATATAAATATTTAAATATTTATATTTAAATATATTGGATTATATATACATACATATATATTTAGTAATATTATAATATAAATATATATTAATATACGATTAAATATATAAATATTTACATATTTAAATATTTACACTTATACGTACTAAACATTAAACATGTATATTGCGAGCCAGTCAGCGTACTTTCAGTATACATTTTACGTCATTGTGTAAATATGTAAATATGTAAATCCCAAGCAAATATAATAATAATAGCATCGTTATACACAGGCGATAGGTAACGTGAGTAGGTATATACATGTATATCCTGTATGCATATGTGTTTGTATACCATGTCGATACATACGTATGGCATATCCATCTGCCAAGCATACGTATGTATCGATATGTATATACATATGGATATGTGTACATGACATACATGTATACACGTACTTGCCTGACCTATCCATTCATATTCTCACACATGATTAAAACACAAGTCAGACATAAGTAATCATCATTCAGATAGCACAAAGAAGTAACCAGATTCCCTAAGCCTATGGATGACTTACCGTTGTCTCGACAAACAGACTTGGCTTACTCAATCTATAGTATGTGTGTGTATGCTCAATTTGGTAATCGTTACTGTTTACCCGACCAAGTTCCTCCCCGAATGATGTCTCTCCTCTGTCCGAAGGAACAGTCTTCATACCTGCACATCATGACATGACATCGGCAGTCATATGCTCATAACAAGGTAAAAACATCTCACAAGTTAGAATACTATTATTCCATAATTGTATGCAACATTTAATCAAGACTAAATCATTTAGAAGTAACAATCAAATGAAACCATCATTTATACAGGACTCATTCATTTAATAACGAGATCAACCATGTTTTATTCATCATCAAGATTCAAACATTACAATCAATTGCCCTATACAATAGTAGCTATAATATCGGGATGTAACACACATCAACAAATTCATGTAACTGGGGCATTTAGTAGGAGCATCAATCATTTTATGTATTCTACATGGATATCTAGCACTTCATGCTGTAAGCATTACACACCAAAACACTTCAGGTGGAAAACTATTATCACTAAAGATGGAATCCTTAAAGAGGTACAATCTCTGGAGTCCACAAACGGCATTTTACTGGAAACTAATAAAAGCAATCAAGAAAAATTATCAGTATATTGCAAATTGACTAATGTACAAAACAATGAACACAAATGGGATCAAACATATGGAAGACAGTAAAAGAATACAGGCAAAACTCAGGAGTCCATTTGATACCAAAAGTAAAATACATAGAGGTCTGTTTACCTCATTTCCAACTCATGATAAGAAAACAAAAGAAAAATATAGATAAACTCTTTTTTGAGCATCTAATAGGGGAGAGTAAAGAATTCTATTGGCATGAAAATCAAATTCTAAACATACTTAGTATTTGCTTTAATAACTCAAGACATATCCATTTAAAGAATTCAAGTATCTTTTCATATGGTAGTCAAAAAGGAAGAGCTGAGTGGTAAAAGTATTGAGTCTTCCAAACTCAAGCCCTGGGTACAAATCTCCAAAAGACATGACAAAGCATTTATATTGCAAAACATACATCCAACTCACTAGGTGTGTCACACCCCAATGGACAAGGTCATGCCAAACTCCCAAGTGAATCTGATAGAAGGGATTCCTCAATCATGTCATCTATGCCAAAGGCTATCCCACAAGATAAATTTACTATATTAAAAAAAAAAAAAAAAGCTCAGGAGTAAAAACATTGGGATTTCCTAAAAAAAGTCACTGTGTTCAAATCTCATGAGACATAATCAAGTATTGCATCCAACTCAGTGAGCGTCACATACCCTAACAAAAAAGACCAAATGCAAGTCTTAGGTGAATTTAATGAAAGAGATGCATGTAAGCCCAAAAATAGTAGCACAAAGTGGGGGAGAAGTGAGAAATTTACCAAATAAATATGGAATATAATTTCATGCAGTGTTTAATGTATAGTTCAGAAAGGGAATGGGACACTGAAAAAGATATTCAAGCCAGAGTAGCATTGGGTTGTCTTGGAAAAAGAGAGCCTGTGTTCTCAAATAACTAATAAGTATAGAAACTATAAAACAAGGAACAAAGTCATTTTACAATGGTAGCCCATGGCTGAGAAATTCTTATGAAAATTAACTATAAAGTATAGATGGTTTAGAGCAATTAAAATAGCACTAAATATCATTTATCGGTATAAGCTTAACAATCAAAGAATGGTATGTAAATGCCTTAGAAGTCATAAGCATGCTAAAATCCTTTATTAGAAATTGATGGTTTCTATCATGCGGACATGTTTTGCTTTTAAACTATTGATTTCCGGTAACAAGAAACCTTAGGACCACATATTCTGCAAAACATATAATTTTTTTGCCGCCATACCTTATCAAGAAAAAATTGGAAATAAACAGGAGATAGGAGCCCTCCAAGAACAGGTACACTGCTAGACAAAATTGTACTGATGCCATTTACATATCTAGAATTCAACAACAAAATTATGATTAGCAGGAATAAACTACCTTGACACTTCCATCCAAAAGTTAAGGATACAAGATATCTAAATGCTTTCCAGCATAAGAGACTTAAAAATGAACTAGTTGGCACTACTTCTTGATATTTCAATTTAATTAAACAAATAATCCATGTCTAATAATTTTTCTCATATCCCATGGTAGGCAGTAATTTTTCCTATATCTCATGGTAAGCAGAGAAATTGCATACCCTGATTGATCACCCACACTCTCAAGAGCTGCCCAAGGAACTCGTGTCATTGAGACCAACTCATTTTCAAGTTTTGTTTCCAATCCATGCACTAATGTCATCAGTGCTCTGGTTATGACTGCCGAGAACTCGTCCTGCGAAATTGTGCAGATGCATTGATCGATACACTCTAATTAATCTGATATAACAAAGATAATTAGTTTGAAAAAGAATAGTGTACCTGCTCTTCTGACATATCCACTTTGTCCGCAAACTGGGCATCAATAATTTTTGCAATATTTTCAGCCAATTGTCCTGCCTGTAAAATGCAAAGAAAAACAGTAAGTGACATCTATATGGCTGCTTGTCATATCTTCAATGCCTTTTGAGTTGAGATTCACCGTCCACAAAATCAAGCCAAAAATTCTATATAGAATGGCATTCAAATGGATCCATGCCTTCTAGTAGGGCAACTTAATTCCTAGTATTGACACTTTTGGAGCAGATAATGTTCAGATACACACATCATAGAGTGTACCGCTCAAAATTCAGGATGAATAATATACAGAGACATGCAACATATCAGTTAGCAATTGCATGAGAACAAGAACTAAACAATTAACATAAAAGATAATTCATATCTACAATAGAAAGTCAAATTCAGATACAAGCAACATGTGTAAAACTTGCATGAGTTTATTCCATTGTAGGGGATGACATGATAAACCTGATCTGATGGAAGTGAAATGAAATGCCGCATGTTATTAATGATACTCATGATGTGTTATTCAAATGTTCCAACTTCTACATTTATTGTATCTTCTACTAGCTATGTTGAAACAAGAATGTGCAGCTTCAGAAAGAAGTAAATCAAGAACAGTTTTTTGTGACTACTTTCTGAATATTTATTGTCGTTACTTGTTACACAGAAGTCCAATTCCATATATATTATCACAAGTGGGATAATTTAGAAAAATATTGACACAGTATAACATAGAAGTGAAGATGAATTCCACAGAGCTTGAATTTCAAGGAATCATTTTGACAGAAACCCAAAATAAGAGCAGTAGATATTATCTTCTGCTTGTGAACTTCATGCCCACAAATAAGTTGTAATGCTAGTGGTCATGAACAATATCATAAAATTTTCTAATTTCCTAAATAACTTGCTATATCTATGCCTTACTATTCCATTCGACTCAATAAATAACCACTTAGTGAGTCAAGCCTTTTGTACTGGAATTTCCATTCTTTATGCCTAGTACAGATGCCAAGTGTGAATTTTGTCAAGCCTGAAAGACTGGAATTCTGATTCATTAGTGTTTATTACTCTTCAACTTGTATTAATGAATTTCTAGGTTAATGTATCTTAGCATATCTAGAATAAATTGACTTTACATTGAAAGCTGATAACAATTTTGAAGGTCGCTTCCCCATGTCCTTTATCCACTTTTGCACCTAAATGCACAATCTAATACCATGATTCAGCTTCCCTCGGGAATTTCTTCTCTTTCTTTAACTTTAAAGATTTCTCATTTTAATCTTTAATTTTCTGACATTTTTTCATTAACTGTTCAGTAAGGAAAGCATTAATTGGTACTTGAACTGCAATTTATTGTTATGTTAATGTTTACAGTGTCTGGCCAAGGTCACACTCAATTTAAGACTCAATTCTCCATTGGCAGATCTCTTTCTTTCAAAGGACTTATTGAAAATTTTCTCTTGGCATCAAACATTACAAATAGTTCTGACATGGGCATACATATTACATAGGTGGATATTCAAAATTCACAAGAATATGAGTTTGGAATACCTTCACATTTCGAGGATGCCCTGGATAGAATAGGGGATGATAGATCCATACAAAAATGTATAGAAAAAATGTATACTGTACTTTTATAAATGTTTCAATTAATACTTTTAATAAAAATGCAAAAAAGCATTTTATCCAACAATGATTGAAATATGATAAGATTGAAGATTTAGTAGCAGACAAAAGCATTTTAAATTACTTTAGATCTTGAAAGTTCAAAAACATAAATTTAGAAGCTAAACACATATTACAGCAAGTAATCTACAGAAAATCAGTAAATCACCAAACAGAAATTTGTCTTGAGTTATATAAGTCAATGCACTTTTCTAGTAATCGGGAAAAAATCCATTAAATGTCTACTAATTTAAGATTCTATAAAGAAGTGATATTCCATATGCGCATACCACACAAATAATGCATTAAGTTAAACATTGACAAAAGCATTTCGTAAACATGTCCATGCAAAATAATATGCACGTATTCTTTACAGATTTATACACACCTTAAAAATCTGGTAAGTAATGGGTTAGGTTAGGCAAGTTAATAAAGTCAGGCTAGCCATTATTTTGGTTTCTGTTTTGTTTTAATGTTTACATGTCAAAGTGTGTCCCAACACCCAACCATATTTTGATATGGCAGAGATAGGTTGTAACTTATCCATATACCATTGTATACAGCTATTTCATTGTCTTTCCACACATATCTAAGCTATATCCTTTCCCATATCAAAATCAGATACACCAGATATGTGACATGGCACTTGTCCCAACCATATCCCTGTTGGCATTACAATTCGCACCTCTGGAGTACGTATTGGCAATGGACAGCTATGCACAGTGCGTAATGACTGCTCTTCAAATTAGGAGGGGAAGCTCCCTCTTTTGCTGATATGCGTGAAAAAAGTAAATTAATCTAAATCCTATCTTTTTGACTCAGCTGGAAGAGGCACAAGGTTAAGAAAACCAATACATTGCAGCTAAGGTTTTTCTCTGGTTTTGCAGATCTTAACTACAACTAACTTAATGCTTAATCTATCATATTTCCTCAAGAGAAACAGAGCATGAGGACTTAGGAGCAGGAAATTGATATACGATAATCTTTAAGTCAGGATTCTCAAGAAGGAGATGGCTCCTATCCGAGGTGTAGGCTGAAAGTAAGGTTATTGGCAACAACATCAAACGACAATCTCCACTTCTAAATTCCCAAGGAGGAGACGACTCCTATCCAAGGTGTAGATATGAAACAAAGATTATTAATCACAACAACACACAATAAACCTTACTTCTAAATTCCCAAGGAGGAGACAACTCCTATCCGAGGTGTAGATATGAAACAAAGCTTATTAGAAACAAATATAACCCAGGACAGCAAATTGTATGAAGGACCTATCACACAAATAAACGATCAACCAGCTTTATATTAACAAATGTGAACAAATACAGAATGATAACATTCAGGCAAGGCGGCTTAGCTATTTATTATCACAATAAAAGTTCTTGAACAGATACCGAATAGCAATACTACAGGCAAGGTGGCTCAGCATGTATGCTATCACACGCAAAAGTTAATTACAAATGAGCAAGGGTGCTCTTATTTATAGAACTTCAAGGAGTAGGGAACCCTAAAATCTCCTTGAGTTTACAATCAGTCTTGCAAGCATGCAAGAGCTTTATTATCTAAGTCTAACTGTAAGCAACTAATCAGTTAACTAGAAAACTATCATCCGTTAACTGAACTAAACTAAACTGAAATAGGCATTTGCAACATGCAAGTCCTTATTGAAATGAAAGTCAACTGATAACTAACATCAGCTAACTAGGTCCTAACTAAAAGTCCGACCTCCTATGAAGATATCCACAAAGATGAGATAAACATGTATGCAACCAGCAATCAAAACTCAAGAATGATGTTGAGTTAACTGCTGCTTCTAACTCTATCTTCGGAAAACCTACAGGGTCCAACTGTCTATCTACTCTAAATCATCATGCTCCATCATCTCCTCCAAGAATTCGTTGACTGTCTCATTGACGCTATCCATGATGATAGACTGCCAACTCAACTCTTTCTCTCCATCCTTGATCATCCTCTGGCATTCTTTGACCTCTTCATTTACCTTGTCGAAGCTAGTTGCCATCACAAAGAAGTGACTCAACTTGGACGCCACAGGATCACCATCAAGACCAACATGAACCAGATTCTAGAATTCAACTTGCACAACCTCAAGCTCAATGTATTCACCATTTTCATAAAGATAACGACACAAGATCTGAGTTACAAATCCTCTCATAAGTTTCAGGGCACTGGCAACATCTTCTTTCATTCCATCCAACTTTGTAGAGATTCTCTCATAAGTTTCCACTTTGAAGAGGTGTTGTTCTCTCCAAGCGAAAAGCTTTCTTTTATCTTCATTTGCTACAACTGCATCGTATGCGACTGCCAACTGAGAAATGAGAATCAAATCTTTTGGTTTGCCTTCTGCCGCTGTCAACTCAAGCTACTGGAAATCTTTGCACACTTAAACTGGCATTTTACTAACTGGTAATTCTAGTGGCTCTGTAACTGGAGTGATGGCCTATCTTCCTTCTGCAACTTTACGCTTCTAAAAAGAGTGTTGCATGATGAAACCGCGAAGTTTGACTGTGAATACTCTGGTTGTGAGAAGTGCACACAAACTCACTGCGCACACAGAATTCCAATGGTACTCAACCCTTTAAACTGGTTTTAAAAGGCTATCAACTATACGAGTCATGAATCCATGTGGACTTTGAGCATCTATGCCTATCAAATTGTCCAAAGCAACCCCCGGATGTGCCTGATCTTCATTGTCAGCTGTTCTAATGAAATAAAGAATTAAGACCGATTTCGTCTTGAATTCAGTTGAGTGAATTGCATTCTAAAAAACTCACCTGTTGACTATAAACACGGCTATGTTCTTACAACTTTTATGGAAAGCTAAAAATAGCCACAATGGCAGAAATTCAAAAAAACGCCTTTTTCCTTGGCATTCAAGAGCTTTTCGATAAACAAGCAGCGGGACTGTAGGGGCACCAAGGCCAATTTTTCTCAAGAAAAAATTGGCATATGGGTTTTGTTGTCGTTGGAGAGCTGATTAAACCCAAATTCTTCGTTTTCCAAAAAGTTGAGTTTTCGGCCCACATGTAAAGGAATTTTCAGAAAATAAAAATAAATTGAAAAAAAAAAATAGTGCTTCAAAAGTGGAAGCAGCAGAGGAATTTTCTCGAAAAAATCTGTGACATGGGTTTTGTAGGTGCCAATGAGCTAAGTGGACCCAAATTCTCCGTTTTTCAAAAAGATGAGTATTTGAACCACATGCAAAGGAATTTTCAAAAAAAAGCACAGTGCTTTAGATATGAAAGCAGCGGGGCAATTTTCTCGAAAAAATATAAGACATGGGTTTTGCTGCTGACGCTAAAATAAGTGAACCCAGATGATTTGGTTCTGAAAAATTCTACCGTTTACTTTGACATGCAAGAGAAAACCGAAGACAAGAATAGAAGAATTTTAGAGATAGAAATAGAGGCTAATTATTCTGTCTCTAAAAATGTCGTCTATGCTTGAATTGGATTTGATGAAGTCTGCATGCACTCGAAAATTGAAGTCTAGAAAATGTATCTTCTGAACAATCTGGACTTGGCACTGTGAAGAACACTGAAATATGTCACCTATTGCGCCTTAAAATCTTTGCTTGCTCAAGAAAATATGTATTTGCTCTCACCTATGATGAAAATAATGGACACTCAATGCCTTAATAAATAAAATTTATGAGTTAAGGCATCACAAATGCATGCAATTGCCCTAAAATTGGCGCCACCTTCTGATTGGACCTCAAACTCAATTAACTGGATGAAAAATAAGCCTTGAATAGGGTGCCACCTCCATGCACTTCAGTTAACTTTACATGCAAAAATAAATTCGCCCTTTGCAAGCAAAAATTAAGTCAAGATGAAGTCGATTCAGAAGTTAAACTGGAGATTAAATATTATTTTAAGTTGAGTTCTCAACCTCCACCTTTATAGGGCATCACTTTGCACTTGAGTTCAAAAGTCAAATTTTGACTTGGGCGCCAACTCTCTAGATTCAGAAACTTTTTCAAAATTTCAATTTGCAAACGTCACCAAAGCCCATGTTCGATCACTGATTCTGATTGACTAACATGTCCAATAGACTAGTTGATAGTTTCATTGAAGAGCAGGATCAAAACTAACAAGAAACTCCTTGAGGCTAAAAACCCTAATTCTGACATCTAAGGCTTCAAAATTCAAGGGCGCTTTTAGCTTCAGACTTTGAAAAAATTTCATGCATTTTCATCATTTTGAAGGTGATTTTGACCGACCTTCATCTCGTGTTCTCTAGCAATTGACAAAACTTCAGAACTGTCTGACAAGCCCACTGCGAAGCTGCCTAAATTCTGAACAAAGCTCTTGGAGAGCACTTTTCCTAAAAACATCAACTAGCAGCTAAAAAGCTTGGGCACCCTTGGCTAGCAGGGGCGCTTTTCTTCCTAGAGCCATTTTTTCAACTAGCTGAAAATCCACTTAAACCCTGGCTGCAGGCTGCTGACAAGTCTTTTGAACCAGTTGAGGTGTACAACGGAAATCTGGAAGTGTCACAAATCTGGAAGCGTCACAAACAGGATGAGTATCTAAGATGACCAAAAAGACTGCATTTGAGGCTCCAAAACCTTGGGTGCCCCTGGCCTCTAGAGGTGCTTTTGCTCTTTTCTGTCAATTTGACCATGATTAAAACCTTATGTTTGACTCCTAATTCTAGCAATTCAACACCTCAAATTCATCCGCTGACGGATTTGTTGCGAAGTCAGACCAAGTTTGAGACAAACATCCTCGGTATCATTTGGTCAGAAACCTTCATCTGGTCCCTCAAAAAGATGGGCGCCCCTAGCTTCTAGGGGCGCTTTTTGCCAGTGTTAGTCATTTTTCAATCCACCTCATTTTCTCGTTCAATCTCCAGTTTTAGGTGCTAGACAGATCTCTTGGACTAGCTAGTAGGCTCATTGTGAAGCTAACAGTATTCCAAAAAAGTCTTCTTGGAAGTGAAAAATCTCAGAAAGTTGATTTGGGCCTCTGAAATGTAGGGGCTCTTTTGTCTTTAGAGTTAGAAAAACTCTAATGATTTCACCTTGACGAAAATCCCCTCCAAGACGAAGCATCATTTTGCACCTATCTCACCATAGAATCTTTGTTGGAGTGTTTTAAGCTTAGATTTCGACACCTGGTCTCTGGCCATCTACCATTGACGACCTCAGAGGTCCTAACTTCCCACCTAAAAAAGTGAAAACTACCCACCAGACTTAAACTAAATTTTAACTAAATTTGACTTCAGCATTGTGATCATGAAGCAAAATAAGCCAATCAAAACAATTTTCAGTCAATTCTGAAAAGTTTCAATTTTTAGGGTATTTTGCCTAAAAATAGGGATCCAAAAACCCTAATTTTAAAAATTTTCAAATTTTACCAGTATCTTCCTAACATCAAACTGACTAAAATCCCATACTTGATTTGCCCAAAAACTATGTTTTGACATCATTTTTACAAGGTTTAAACCATTTTAAGCAAAATGCCTTAATGAAGCAAAAAATTTGGTTTGGGTACAACAATCCCTAACTAAGGTGGATACCTTTGCAGTCATCAAGATATAAACCACCTGCAGTATTTCAAAATATGAACAGTTTAAGAATTTACAAGCTAGCTTTAAATCTAGATTCTAATGCATTAGCCCATAGGTTTTAACAGAGATACTATGCAGATGAATCATGACTGCCATCATCCATCAGGAAGTTTGCCTGCCAAAGCATATTTTTAGGATTGTATCAAGTGGCCTCTGGGCAGAAGGTGAATTTGGTCAAAAACTTGAAAAATTTATAGAAAACACCTAATTAAATTATTAAAGTAAATGTCAACTCACAAAATCCTAGGCTTTCAAGCAGCAGCTTTTCCAACAAAAAGAGTTGGTTTTCCATTGCTATTCATATATCATGTGCCCACCTATTGAAATGCCTTACAAAGCAAACATAAAGCTAAGCTTGCAAGCTTAACAACAAGATAGCTTAGACTAGCAGGGCAGGCCCAAATAATTGTCTATATCACAGAATCATATTATACGACTGTGGATTTTTTAGTGGCATGGCTGTTTTCTGCCTTTAAATTCCTCCTGTCTATTCAAAATGTCTCTGACTCTCTAGGCCAGCAAGGAATTAATATTTTCAATATTCAATTTTGAACTTTCATAGTATTGAGATCTCACCACAATATTTGCCCATAATGCAATCTGTTTCTTCCATAATGACCAAGATTTTGATCAAAATTTCATTCCTCAAGGACTGTAGGATTTTGGCTTGTCTCCTGCTCTCCTACACAAACCATATGTATTTTACCATGTCAACTTTCCTTTCTATCTTTAATCCCAAATTAAGCCAAGCTTAACCTAATTGAACCTTTTTCCTGGAAAGCAAGGTACATGGTATCAGTTTTCCATTTAAAAGAATTGGCTTGGCTGAGGCCTGTACAAGCTTATCAATCTGGTAAGACTGTAAATAGGATACAAAATGTAAACTTCAGCAATTGAAGACCAGTCTGTTCAAACTATCAAAATACACTGCATAGGCAGTCTTTCCAAGAATAATTACTGCAGAAACAGCTGTAAGAAATAATGCAGTAAAGTTTAGTTTGAAGGTAAAGTGATTATAGCTAAAAGACCATTTATAAATTTTGTAAATGTCCATTTTAAGTGATTTCTTACAAGAAAATAATAGTCATCAAACTTACAGATATCCATACACCATATGCTTAATATGCTAAAATTGAAGATTAAGCACCATACAATTGCAACCTTTAAGAATAAATATGAACAGGAGAGGAAAAGAAAAAAAGAAACAAATATAAATCTGCATCCAGATGAAGTGATGAAATTTTGATGTGGAGCACACAGTAAGATCAATCAAAGGCCCAACACTTTAGCTTACTGTTTCATGACAGTATTCAGCCGTATTAACTATGTAGCATATCACCCTCTCATCCTTGTCTGAAGTCTGTTCAATAACAGCATCCATTATAAGAGAAGACATAACTTTTTACCCTAAACTTTCTAGATGAAAATTGATGAAAATTTGTATAGATTTAACTGCTCAAGTGATACCTTTATTTGATCAGTACCAGTAGCAGTTGCAACAATCCCAGTCATTCCTCTAGGTAGCCTGGCAGAAAGCTTCCCTGCATATGCTCGAAGTATTCTTTGAAAGACCTGATAAATCCACAAAGAGACTCTCTAGTAAATAGAAGAAACAACAACAAAGTTCAAAAAATAGGCAACAGCTGACACATTCTAGCAACCCCTATATTGAAATCCAATGGTTAGCAAAGAACATAGAATCTCACCAAAAAGCTTTGAGAGGGAAAATATATATAAATATTCATTAAGAAAACATAGGAAAATAAATTTCTTAAATTTCAAACTAAGATTTTAGAGTTGCCAAAAACTAGCTGATGGTAAAGAAAGAGGCGTTTGTTGAAAAATAAATTTTGTAGTCAAGATATTTTAATCCAGGAATGATTTTGCTAATGCTAACTACGTACATGCCAAGCAATGGTACACATTTTTTGATAAAAGATAATTTTCACTCAAACAACCAGATCTCTAGTGGAATCCAATTTCTAGTTAATTAAATAGTACAGTTTTGTACAGATGATTGGTTGGTTTTATAGAGTCTCCCAAAATTACCTAATTGCTCATCCATAATGGATTTTTCAAGCAAAAGATGACTCAAAAGTGTAAACTAACACATGGACATCAATACAACTCATCCTATAGATAACAGAAATATAGACGAAGCCCAATATCAAGATTGGGACCTTGAAGAAGCCATATGCAGATTAGATCACAATATCCACAATAAAGTGTTTCAGCTTTCAATAACTAAAGAAACTATAATAAGGTGTTTCAGCTTTCAATAATTGGAGAAGCAACAGAGCACAAAGTTTCTAAACCTCAAGAATGAAAAATTGCCTGCCAGGGGGCAGTGTTCTGATTTCCAGCAAGAGTGGATAATAATGTTTGTAACTTTGTAGTATCTATAAAGTGCAGAGCTTCCATGTCACCAAGAAGCTGATACATTACTCAAGATGTCCAGAGCCTTCAGAGTTAATGGATACCAGGGAATTTGGAACAGGAAACTAAATCAATACCTTTGTTTATAAATATGAACACTTGGACAATAAAAGGATTCAATGGAGGTTATTCTGTCATGTCCTGCCAACAGTTGAGAGGAGAGCAAGGATAGATATGGCAGAACAGAAGATGATGCAGTACTCTTTAAAGTGTCGGATTGTATAGGCCTCATGTGACACACAGATCTTTCTATACCTCATAAGGGATTTCTGTAGTATAAATTGGGAGTTTCTTCATGAGAATCATTGTTTGTGATGTCTTTGAATTTCTTTCCATGTTCTCAGTGATCCATTTATTTTTAATAAAGGCAGATTTATATTATAGAGGAAATAGATTACAAAATTTCAGAATATAGCTGCAAGATTAACATTCTTAAAGCGCAGTAGAAGAAACAGAGGTGTTTGAAAGGCAAGGAACAACAAATTGAAGATTAAAGAACTAGTAGACAGAAAACTGAAACATAAAGTACTAAACCAAGTAGGAGATAAACTCTCAAGGCATGTAATAAGAGTGACATTCCAAAGAGCAATCAAGAGTATAGTCAGTACAAAATGCAAACTAGATATGGTAAGCATTGCAGTAGAGAACCACTAAATGGTAAGTAAGGCAACACTGTTTGCTTGAATATTGTCAGATCTGCTGCTAGAGCCGCTCATGGGTGCTTTCCCAAAGCATATGGTCCATTCACTTAAAGGAGATTCAGGTTGAGGACAGTGATGGTGTTGGGTGTTTTTTCCCTCTTTCTTGAAAAACCTCGGTATACATCTTGGTAGAGTCTTTGTTTGGGACCTCTTCCACAATTAACACTTGATATTGTGATATTGCAAGTGTAAGGCCCACCTTTGCTACCTTTGTTGCACCATTGTATCAGGATTTTTATTGTGATGTTATTTTGATCTATTTTGATGGAACTTGATATGTATGGATTTATATTCACAGTTTTAATTATATGATTATTGTTGAAGTCACCAAAAGGACACATAGAAGCAAGAATCATCCAAAACACCAAAATAACCTTCCACACAAGAGAGAAGAAATGAAAATGCTATAATGCCAATACTCATACAATAGTAAACAATGAAATGGAACGAAATGTACATAGAGGACCCTTGTATATATAGGCAAGGGTAAGAAATAGGACAGCATGAGGCTATTGCAAGTATCGTGATCTCATGAATTGAAACACAAAAAGTGGATGCTCTAAGTGAACTTAACTAACAAGGTCTGAAAAGGATCCAAAAGGGAAAGTAGTTAGGGAATAATCTCATTCATACCAACAAACCCCTTAGGTGCAACTTAGGGAGGAAAATTAAGGGCAAAAAGACCCAAAGATGGGTCCTAAAAACAAGACACAATGAGGTACCCATGAACAAAAGATCTCTCACAAACAAAGAAAATCAGAAAACCCCATAGTAAAAAAATCCTCCCCAAAAAGATAACACATGAAAAGAAACATGTACAAGTGAAGCAAATAGGAGTCAAGATGACACCTAAGGACAACCCCAAGCATCAATCACAAGTGAAGATAATGAGGCAAAACCAAAGCTTAGTGATGATGTCTTCAACCTACTCCTCAATAGGTGAATACTTCAAGCTAAGAACACCATCTTGGGTGAGCGACCAAATAAAGAGCATGTGGATCTCGATATGCTTAATTTGATGATGCTCCACCGGGTTGCGTGAAATGTGTATGGCACTTTGATTATCACGTCAAAAGTAGTGGGTGACAAGAAGGAAAGCCAAACTTTGTCATCAACTGACAAAGCTAAAGAACCTCCGAGCTAGCAAGAACTACAACTTGATACTTAGCCCTTGTAGATGATAATGCAATAGCAATTTGCTTCTTGCATGACCACACAATTGGAGAAAAACCAAGGCAATAGAAAAACTAGAAAAGGAATTTTGATTACCAATAGCACCAGCCCAATATGAGTCAATGGAACCCCCAATCTGAGAAGTTCCTTATGTGTAGTGAATGACTAAATGTGGTATGCCCTAGATATACCTCAAGATATGTTTGGCTACCTTCCAGTAATTCATGAGGATAATAAGAGAAATGGGAGACAAGAACAACTGTAAAGGAAATAATCAAGACAACCATATGTCAAGTACAAAAGACTACCAACCAATTGTTGATACAATGTAGCATCAACTTTGGGTTTAGTGCAACCTGTAGACAATATCACACCTAACTAAAATGGAGTGGGGGAAAGCTTGCAATCAGCCATGCCAAATCTCTAAAACACATCAAGAGCATAGTTCTGTTGAAAAATGTAAATCCCTCAAAAGAATAAGAATCCAAACCTATGTTACATGGGGACACGTCCCCTACCCCAAAACCCCTCGTCCCCGTCCCCTGCCGTCTCGGGGACGGGGGGACGCAAAGGGGGCTTCCCCCTGCCGTCCCCGAAAATGCAAAATCCATTGGAAACGCTAGGAAACGTTTCCTTCACTTTGGGGATGTTTCCCCGTCCCCAATACAGATTGGGGAGGGATTGGGTACGTTTCCCCATCCCCAATATGAATTGGGGACAGATTGGGGACGGCTAGCCGTCCCCTACAGGCTGCAAGTCAAAATATATTAAAAAATGATTTTTTAAAGGTTTAGTTCCTTCGCGCGGGGCCCACCAACTGTTTAATGTTTTAATTGTTTGGGCTAAAGTCTGAAAAAGACTAAATATTAAATCTTTTAGTTCCATTCTTTCCAAAGGATGATAGTGACTCAGATAGTTCTGAGTCTTTGGATATTCATAGCCTGAATGAGGCTTAATTTCATAGATTGTTGTATTTAATATTTTGATTTTCATGTTTGAACTTTGAGACTTCTGGATACATGTTTGTGACATTTGGATATTTCATATTAATAGATGATGGTTTTATTGATGTTTGATACTGCTGTGATAAATTTTATAATTCTTTAATGACATTTCTTATGCTATTATAGTACTACTCTCACAATTTACTTACATATTGATATTGTTGTTATCAATTATTAATTTATTGACATATCTATCTCTCTTTCCCTCTCTCTCTCTCTAATATATTAATAAATTTTGAAAAAAATCATATATATATATAGATATATATATGTATTTTGTATGTCGCTGTCCCCTGCCGTCCCCTAAAAATTGCCCCTTAGGAAACGTCCCGAAAACGCATCCCCTGCCGTCCCCCCGTCCCCGTCCCCGATAGGCCGTGGAACATAGATCTAAACATAAAGGAAGAAACACAAAAGTGTGAGATCAATCATGTCAAATTGCTCCATCAATACTCTCTAAACACCCTAGATCATGGAGGTGGAAATACCCATAAGAATTAAGTCAGCCACATACAAAACAAGTATCAAAAGATCCTCCCTATGTCTCTAAGTGTAAACTATTGAATAGGAATAGCAATGGGAGAAACCAAAAGCAAGAAAGAAGTTATCCATCTTCTCATGCCAAGCATGGGGAGCTTGTTTAAGAGCATGCAATGAACAACAAAGTCTACAAACAAGTGAAGAGTCCTACACAAAACCTAGAGGCTACTCCAAGTAGATCTCTTCATGAGGATCACCTGCCCCATATAGATCTCCTCATGAAGATCACCATGTAAGAAGGCATTCTTCACATCCATCTGAAAAATTGATCATCACTATAATGTAACAAGGGAAAATACAAATTGAATAGAATCCATCTTAGCAACAAGAAGTTTTAGAATTATCAATGCCCTCAACTTGTGAAAATCCTTAAGCCACAAGACATGCCTTGTACTTGTAAGTGGACACATTTGGTGCATATTGGTTATGTACACCCACTTGCATCAAACCAACTTTCTTCCCTTGGAAAGCAATACCAAATTCCATGAGTGATTCTTCATCAAAGAAGAATACTCCTCGGCCATAGCTTGTCCCACTGTGGAATAGCTATAACTATTGAAAAACTCTAAGAATCATCTCATAGTGCATGACTCAAAAGACTAACACTTGCTATAGATAAACAAGTGCAACGAGAGTCTATAAGGTCATCAACCAAAGGTCCAACCTCAAGAGTAGTGTAGGCCCAATGGAGTAACAAGTATGCACTAAGAGGTGGTGGATCAGGACCATATCATCATCATCATCCTTAGCAAGCAAAGAGTCCTCAAGAAATGGAGTAGGTAGTGATGTAGAAGCAAGTGATGGTGTTTCCATCTGAGTGAAGTGCTCATCAAACTAGACATCTCGTTGAAAGAAGATATCTTGATTGGTTGGATCAACAACCTATAAGACTTCACATCCTCACAATAGCCAATGAAGATCAAAGTTTGACTCTTCTTCTCCATAGCCTTATGTTATGATACCTTTTCCCCATGGAAGAAAAAAAGGGATAAAAGTAAAATAGAACTAATATAATAGTTCAAGAAATAAATGTGATAAAATAATTATTGGAGTTTTTATAGGATATTGTAATGTAATTATTTTTGAAAGGGTGTGTCGGTTGGAACTACCTTTTGTGTTGTATAATACCCATGAAAACTAAATAATTTGGGACATAGATAGAAAAGCGGGAAAACAAAGAAGAAATTGCTGGAAAGATTGTTGAGAGTGAGATTTTGGGTTAGTCGGCTATGGGCATTGGAGAAGGGGGCACACAGAGTGTGTCCAACTTGAGGTACAGAGTGCCCCTGGGATTGTCCTGGCCAGGGTTGTTGTGCATGTTGAGTACTTGTACTCTAGAGCATGTTGTGTAGATGCTTGAGAAGCATCTTGTTTGGTTCTAGATAAGAACCTGTTCCTCCTTGATTGTTCACAGATGGAAGACACTGAATCCAAATCCACTCCAGGCAATCAATTGGACTATCTGCACATTTCAAAAAAGATAAGTATTTATTAATGGATGATTAATTATCCAAGAAATAAGCATTGTTTTAAATATTTTGTATTTACTATGCAATAAAGTGAAATTAATGATTATTCTCTACATAATCCAGTGTAAATGAATGCAATTATTGATTTATTAATTATATTCAATTTTATTTTAAATCTGTTGAATTTGGGAATTAAATGTTATATTAAGTTTTTGCATAAAAAATTATTGGGAATTAGTCAGGTTACATTTGGTATCGGAGCAAAGTTAGATCATAATAGTAATATTATTTTGTTGCATTTATTTTCTGCAAATATATATATATATATATATATATATATATATATAATTAAACATTATAATAGTTTAAAGTATAGATCCCAATTCAATAAATTAGACATTATAGTAATTTAAATTAATGGTTTATTTATACATCAATTGAAATTCTCGGCTATTTCTTATTCTCAAAGATTAAATGGAAAAAATGGAATAACTAACGGGGATAAATCAATTTTAGGGTTCCCATAAAATATCCACCTTTCACTTAATGGTTAAAAACTTCAACCCCTTCGATTATTCAATTCATAAATTGATTCTCAATGGAAATCAATTTAAATTTAAAATTTACTTTATAGAGGGAGTAAAATTCTTTTAATTCCAAAAATGTAAGAAATTAGAAAAACAAAATTTAGTAGATTAAGTTTACTTTGAATTTCAAAGCCTTCAGTTAAAAATTGTTTACCATTGATTCCAATTAACTCTATTCCGCAATAGAAAGTTAGATCCACTTTAAATTTACTTTAGAAACCACTGTTGAACGATAGAAAGTTAGATCCACTTCAAATTCACTTTAGAAACCACTGTTGAACGATAGAAAGTTAGATCCACTTTAAATTTACTTTAAAAACCACTGTTGAAGTTCTCGTTCCCACTAAAATCTATGAACATTCGGTGGACGATTGTAATTCTTTTTACTTGCAATAAATGACACATTTTAAACGGTTTTTCCCAGTTAAATGTGCATTTGAATTAGGGTAGTGTAGATTGATGCTTCTTCTGAAAAGCCTACACTTAAAGTGTGATATTGGCAATAACTTGTTAGCTTATTTTTTGAGGACAAAGGCATTTCTTAAAGCGGGCTCATCTACTGCTCATTATAGGTTCCTGTGCGTAAATTGTATCACCAATTTTTTCCTTGGAACGGTGTTATCACAGCAATGGGGATTTACAATCCATTGTGTTATAAACAAGTGGAATAGAGATTTTACCTAGATTATCATAATAGTAACTTCACTGCTAAACAACTCTCCATGAAAGATAATAAGATAACGCTTCATTTTGAAAATCGGAAACTCTCCAATTTTCTTGAATAAACAAGAGTCAGTTTGCCATATTGAATTGAGGTTCAGTTGTCCAAAGTAGAATGACGCTCTCTTGCAGCGGTTAGGTGAGTAGAATGTGGTCTCTTAAATTGTATCAGACAACTTATGTTTCCTGCAAACATATTGACCAAAGCATTTCCATAACATCCAAAATCCTTCTATTATTCATTAATGGATGTCCATACTGTAATCTGAAGCTACCATTTTGGTATAGTCACACAGGATGCTGACAAAGGTTGCGGATTTGGATTTGTACACATGCCATTTCTATTCGCTTAAAGGTTTCAAAATCCTATTTCGTGCCCCGGGCAAATTTGGCGAAATGGATACCCCTCAGTCCTTGGCTCTTAGCCGAAGAGGTTCAGCCCAAGAAAGCTCGTGCTCCCATATCCGGTAGGTACAAATAATTTGTGGATGACCTCCATCAAAAAAACAAAAAGGGATGAGGTCGGGATCATGCCCCAGGCAAATTTGGCGGAATAGATACCCCTCAGTCCTTGGCTCTTAGCCAAAGAGGTTCAACCCAAGAAGGCTCGTGCTCCTATATCAAGTAGCTACAAATAATTTGCGGATGACATCCATCAAAAAATAATAAAATAATAAAAAGAATTAAAAAGAAAATATTGTTTCATCAAACACATTTTGTTCAATTAGGACATCCCGCTAGACCACATTTCTTTGAGGCATGTTGATACAAGAAACTAGTTTTTAGGAGTGACAAAAATTTAGATGAGCACAATAATTAGTAAATCCACTCACCATCAGTTGATGAAAGTCAGAGAGAAGACGCCATCCTACGGCATGAAGAAACTTGCATCTTGCTCTCCAATGATCCAACTCAAGAGAATGACGATGTGTATATAAATTCTCCTTTGAATGCGACGCATCTAGAGAGCTCCATCTTAGAGCAGTTTTTTTGCATCGTAACGCATGTTTTGTCGATGAACCAACAATTATTACCAATCTTGGCATTGAATTTGTTTGTTGAGTCTTTTAGGCTAACATCAACTGTAATTCTTGATCGTGCATGTTTTGGGATAGTAATGTTTTATTACAAAACCATGTTTCTAGACATGATGGTACTTGAAAAATCCAATTGTGGGTCTTAGGATTTTCTTTCCCACATCCCCTTTGACCAATTTCTCATGCCTAATAAATATCTAACAAAATCCACATGCCATGGCTATTAATGGATTCCCATGCCTGATCCAATGTTACCATTCTAGAGTTGGAGTAGAGGACCCTATTTAAAAGCTATGGAAATTTCTCTTAATCCATTATTCACATTTACCATAGGTCATAGATGCTTTCATTTCCTTGAGGATTCTATCAAATAATTCATACCCTTATCATTGATAAGACCAAATTTCTTTAAGGCAAGAGTTCAGTCGATAGTTGGTATGTCTTGTTGATGCTTCCACATTTTGGAAGGATATCCATTATACCTCGATGGGTACTAATACCTTGATTCAAAATATTTATATGGATTTTAATACAAGGATAATGTTTGGATGGGAATAAGTTATTGGTATAAAGATGGTCAATTTTAATACTATTGTTATGTATTACTTTATGTGAAGTTGGTTAATGGGTCGAATAAGATAGTGATAGGGTATTACAGATTTTTAATAGATTTACAAGGATAAAAGTATTTAATAATAACTTGGATTTCATATCTAAAAATGAGTGTGGTGTTGATTTAAGGTATACTTTGTATTATACTAGTTAGAGGTGATAAATTATATGAATTGCAATATAACTCACTAGGTCTCTAAGAAACAAGGTTCAAACTTATAAATTCACCCCATCAAGCTGAGATGGAATAGATATATTTGGATTTGTTTTATGTGGAGTAACTTTGGCACTTATGAAAATCAAATCATATCCTCCCTTGAGAGTAAATTTGAATCATATGTTACAATTCACAAATTAGGGAATCAAGAGTATGATACTAAGAGTGTTATAATTTAATCCTAGGCTTTTATAAGGGTAAGCTTGATAATCCACTCACATAAGTCCACCTATATGATGGTTGATGAAGCCAATTTATACATCATAAGATCTCAAATAAACATGAGAGTAGATTTAGCAATATTAAAATCAATCTTCTATTTAGCTAGCATCCTCTTATGCAAGGAGGTTGTCTTCATATTGAAGATAGTATAATGTCGAATAATTTCTATTTAGTTATGTGCCTATTTTGAAAAAAAATGGAATTACTATGCTTGATATGTCTATTTAAAATTGACACTATGATTTATTGCATATATCTATTTTAAGTTACATTGTGCGCCCATAACCCATAGGTCGCTTTAATCGCGTCTTAGAGAAATGACAATATGTTTGGAATAAATGGTTGAGAATAACATATTTATAGGATGTAAACCCATAGGGACATGCTATTTCTACATCTTAAACCTTGAAAACATTATGATTGGATATAGAATGAGATATGGGGACATGTTGAAGTTTTACAGGGGGAGAGATAACCCTAATTTATTTTTATATATTGAATAGATATTTGTTCCTAAATTAAAATAAAATAAAAATAGAGTAATGAAGAATATTTAAGAAAACTCTTTTAAAAGAGAGATTTATGATTATAAGAGACAACCTTCGTAAAAAGGGATAATTACTAAGCCACCTTATTATGCTAGGGCGCACTATAGATGTTAGACATATATCTTGGCCTCAAATAAACCATGATATATGGTTTGGGTGATTGCTTATGTTTGGTTTCAATAAAATACAATGTAGGGCATAAATAAATCAAAGATAGAGATTGCCCAACAAGCATGTGATTTTTTCATATATAGGGGTATAATAGGAGAAATTTATGAATAAATGTGCATAAGAACCTTGACAAAAAAATAATAATAATAAATTTAATATGGTTCAAAATGTTCCAAGGAAGGATCATATTATTAAAATTCATTTAGAGGATTTATAATTTAGAAAGAAAACAACTTTTGAATGCCTTATGTCAACCATTTGAAATGAATGCCCAAGCATCATTGCCAAATACACAAAAAGAAGACACATCAAACTTGACATGGGACCAAGCCTCCTCAAAAGTCATATTTTGTACTGCCTTATGGGCATATGATTCTTAATGTAGTTAGCACAATTGACTACTTCAGCCCAAAAGTGGGTGCCATGTTCCTAGACTAAATCATGCAATTGGCCATCTCCCATAAAGTCTTGTTCTTCCTTTCAGCCGCACCATTCTACTAAGGAGTTTCAAGAACCGTGTGTTGATGCTAAATACCATGCTCATTGCAAAAATCTCCTAAAATGTGCAGTCCACAAAAACCCCACCATTATCTATGTGTATCCACCAAATAGAAAGACAACACTACTTCTCCACAAATGCTTTGAAGGCCTTGTAAGTGGTGAAAACCTCGTTCTTGTACTTGAGAAAGTGCATCCATTTGCATTGTGAGAAGTCATCAATAAAGGTGAGCTCATACTTGGCCCCTAAAAAAGATGGAATCGGAAATGACTTAAGATCAATCTAAACCAACTTGAGGGATGCATTGGAATGAAAGGCTTTACATTTGGGAAAGGATTCCTAATAATGTTTGCAAGTACACTACCTCAATAAACTCCCTCAGTGCATGAAGTCCTAGGAAGACCAATCACCATATCCTACATGCTCAACTACTAAAGATACCTATAATTCAACTAACCAAATTATTCATGCCAACGCCTACTCAAAGAATTAGCATATGCAATGAGGGATGATCTTAAAGAAGACTCAAAACTATCAACACTCTTTGTAACAACAACAATCTCAAGCTCCTCTAGCTCTCAAACGACTACACCATATAATGTGAACTCAACTATCTTTCCATCACCAAAATGACAAATCTAATAAACAAAAAAAAGGTTGGCAGAAATCTCTAGAACCAAGAGGACATAATTGATGCACCCTACCAACTATACTACACCTAATCCCAAAAGCAAAGTCTATGAAAAGTCTTCCACTACAATCTAAGAAGTACTACTATCAAAAATTGAACAAAGTAGATCATGTGAATATGTCATATGGTGAGAAGCCCCTAAATCAAGTATCAAATCATGTGAACTTGAACCCTAAAAATCCCATGCAAAGAGGGCTTTCCCTTCACCTTGGAAGAGGGCTTGGAGATAGAAATATTATGCCATTGCATGGCTTCCTCCAAAGCCTCCACCCTCTACCAACATCTAGATCAATTGTGTCAAAATTTGCCACAAAAAGTACAAGGAGAACCTTTCTTCTTCGTCTTGAAGGAAGATTCATCTAACTTAGAAGAATTAGAGGGAGTTGTGGACTTTTGAGTGTTCTTCTACTTTAGTTTGGAGAGAGACTAGCCACCTGAAGTAGATTGTATCTTAAGCAAAAAGACTTAGTTGCTCCACTTTTCTTCAAGGAAGATTTCCTATAAAGCTACAGCTGCAAAAAGGCCAAGTCACCAACTTCAAAAGACCTCTCCACCCTCTATTTATTGCATAAGTTTTCTGCTGATTTTGAGCCTATTGGAGATTTTTTTTCAGTGACTTAAGAATGTTTTGGCTCTCTTGGACCCAATCCTTTTAGAACCCTGCTATCATCAACAATCAAATCTACAAAATATATGGCATTATACCCATAGAGAGCTTTAAATGGGGTCATGACAATGGTCACGTTGAAGGTGATATTATAGCAATACTCACGCACATATAACCATCTGATCCATGCCTTTTGCTGTCCTGCACATAGTTCCACAAGTATTCCTCTACCCACTTGTTAACAATCTTTGTCTATCCATCTATCTACAAATGGTAACTAGTGCTCGTACTTAACTCAATACCTGTTACCAAAAATAAAAATGAATCCCATTTGAGGGAATGGGACAGAGATCCTATTGCGTTCAACTTGAACTCATGAAACTATGTATATGGGCATTTATGAATTTTATCATGATGAAGGTTTTTAAACTCGAAAATGAAATTGTGTATTTTTGCATTTTGAGGGTTGTATCTTCTTGTTGGACAAATTTATGAAAGAATGGGCTATAGTGCAGATCTATAGGCATTCTAAATCAAAATGTTTGCTTAGCTGCATTTTTCTATGATTTCAGTACATGTTTTGTATCCACAATTGTTGGGTATATATTTGTATGCCGTTTTGCACTTAAAGACTTGCTTTGGTAGCATAATGAACTCATAATGTCAATATTTCAATATGAGAAGCATGAAAAACATATCCCAAAATCTATCCACAAATTTCATTTCAAAATTCTATATATTTGCCAAATATTGGACTTGTTGTAGTAATGTCTAGGGTTTTGCAGTCCATTTAGTTGTTGTGGTCATGTCCTTATGTTTGAATTTACTTGCGTATTTTTAAGGGTTGACAAATGGATTTTTTTCCCTAATTGCTATGTGATAAGTTTAGTAAAATTCTTTGTTGTGACAATGTTTTGAATTATTGTTTCCAAAAATTTGTGATACATTCTCACTTCGCTATGCATGTTGGAACTCCATTCACATGTTTTACTAGTGTTTAATGCGTTCTATGTAATGTCCCCTTCCAGTTGACATCTCTCAGTTCTTGATGATTAGCCTATTATGTGGCCCTCATAGGCTGATAGGGTGGATAGAGGGTCTTGTTGAGGCATGGCTTGGCTTCAGTTATCAGAATCATTCAGTTTGGCTTTCGTTCGGGGTCTTTCGGACATCATTTTCTTGACTTACTATTTTTAGTAAGTGGAGACACTCAGCGGAGCACCACTGCTATTTTTAGCAATATGGTCTGGTCATATGCATATTTAGTCACTTATCATCCGACTTCAGACGGTTTGCCATTTGGACTTCTATTGAGAGAGATATTAATATTTATTTCCCAAAATAAATATTAATTTAATCGAAGCTTATATTATAAAGTTATAATATAATTTAATATTATAACTTAAGTGACTTTTTGAAGGGGTCAACCATCATGAAGAAGGGGCCACTTTTTAATTAATGATTATAATTAAAAGGGCGTCCAAACTATTGAAAGATTAAAAGTGAAATTCAAGTTTTATTTAAATGATGCTTTTTTTAAGGAAATCGACCCAACTGAGAAGATATAAGTTTTCTTTGAGAAAACTTCATTCATTATGTTATGAAAATCGATTTTAGCCAATTCCTTCTTCAGAGAACGAAGCCAAGGGTTTCAATTGTCTTCTACATTGGAGAACGAGCCATCTTCAGTGTTTGCAGTTCAGAGGCTGTGAAATATCAGCTGATTTATTGTCTGCCAGTTGAATAGCTTCATCCAAAAGTTATTACGGAGTTTATCGTGAAGTCATTGTTCAAGGTTTGATTCAATAATTGTCCAAAAAGAGTGATATTCTTGAGCGGCTGGTTTAGACGCACATCTAGCACTGTTTCCAAGGTGGTGTTGTGACCTTTTCACACATCACCCCATTCAAGATGGGGACCCCTAATTTTTGCTCCATTCTGGTCTTTTTGGCTTTGGTCTTTGTCTCTCTCTTTCTCTCTCTCTTTTCTGATGTCTGCCTTTCCCGGGACGTTCCCGTCTGTGAGCCTAAACATGAAATTGGCCAAGTCTGAAAATTAGGGTTTTGAACTTTCCAACCAATTTGTGGTCAAACAGGGTGAATAAATTGAAATCTAAGGCTAACATTGGTGTCAGTATGTTTCCAGTAAGTTTTCACTGATATTTCATCAGATTCTGAGTACTTACTATTTTTAGTAAGTGTGCAATTACAGGCAATCCTTCGGCATTTTTGAGAATCCGACAGTCACGCTGCATCCAGAGCACATCAAGCTACTCACAGGTTAAATTTGAGCTGAAACAGACAACTTACTATTTTTAGCAGTTCAGCTTCTGGAGCAAATTTCAGGGTTTAGATGCAGAGTTTTTCAATGCATGTCTGGAGATTCCTTCTGGGTTTTCTGAGACCTTCGCGATGGTGTGACATGCAAAGCGAAATAACGACTTTCAGAATTTAGTCTTCCGGGGCTATTTTTAGGGTTTGCATGTCAGCGTTTTCTTTGCATGTCGGCATATTCTTTATGGGTTTTTCGAGAGCTTCGCGATGATATGACATGCAAAGCGAGATAATCACTCCTTCAGGAACTTGCTATTTTTAGCAGATGCATCCCAGTAGCCGCCTCCCAGCACTTCAGAATCACGAGCTGATCAAAATGCAACAGAAACAAGAACAAACAGAGATCATTTGATACGCATGCAAGTTGAATTAGGGTTTCCAGCTTCGGGACCCAAAAAGAGGGGTAAAAGGTCAGAATTTTCGAAAACCGGTGTATACCACCGCGATCAACATCCTTCAGGCTATCTGCTGGTAAAATTTGAAGACAAACGGAGCACTTACTATTTATAGTAAGTCGTTTCAGAAACAGGCTAAAAATAGCAGGTCAGCAGCAGGCGCCGACGTCAACGGGCAGGTCACGTGGTGAGGAGCGTGTCATTCGAATTTCAAGTCAAACAGAGTTGTGGAAGTCTCAAAATCAAGCAGCTGCTATAAATAGTAAGCCACCTCCAGAAACATGCTATAAATAGCAAATTAGGGTTAGCATGATCGAGTTGCCCTAAATCAGGCAAAGAGCATAAAATTCACTGAAATTGATAAATTTTCAAGTCCAACCAGTGAAGAACGCCTTTAAAAGCTGAAGGTTGGTGGAAATTCTCTAAGCACTTGAAATTTGAAGTTCACAGGTCAAAATTCACCTTGAGAAGCTGAAGACAGATGAAAATTCTACTAAGGCATTGAAAAATGGAAGCTTGCCTAGGGAAATGCGCCCAAGCTTGAGAAGACAAACAGGTGGCCTTGAAATTTGTTTAAGATTGCTAAATTGAAAGTACAAGGGGTCAAATGCGCCCTTGAGGAGAGAATGAGGGTAAAAATCTTCTAAGTGTTAGAAACTTGAAGTTGCCTACTCAAAATGCGCCCAAGGTGGAGTGAGGAAGTTTGAAAATTGCCTAAGTAAGAAAAATGAGAGCCCATGGGTCAAAATGCGCCCTTGAACTTGGAATTGATAAAAGTGAAAGCATGACCATTGATTTGCGCCCTAGCTAGTGGAGGGGTTGAAAAACTCTCTAAGTATGGAAAATTGGATCCTTACCCATCAAAATGCGCCCTTGAGCTTAGAGTTGAAAATTGAAAGCTCAACATGCTATTTGCGCCCCCAAGTGAAAGACCACCCTCTTGTATGCGCCTATAAAGAATAAGAGTGGGAATTTGATGTTCAGGGTATGATATGCGCCTAACTTTGAAGAAGACTCCAAAAAATTCTAAGTCTTGCAAATTTGAAGCTCCCTATCACATAGGCACCCTTGCAAGCTTGAAGAGGGAAAAATAATCTAAGTGTTATAAACTGAAAGCTGGCCCTAGTAAATGTGCCTAAGTTAGAAGCATGAGGGAAAATATTCTAAGGCAATAAAACTGGAAGCTCCCCCATCAAAATGCGCCCATGAGGAATGAAAATTTAAAAATTCTCTAAGGCATGGAAAAATGAAGCACAGGGCCCTAAATGCGCCCAAGAAGGAGACATCAAGATGGAAAATATTCTAAGTCTTCAAATTCAAAGCATGACCTCTTAAATGCGCCCCAAGTCAAAGATTCTTCTAGGTTTGATAAAATAGAAGCTCAGGGCCTCATTTGCGCCTTAACTTCAAGATATGGGACTTGAAAATATTCTAAGTCTTTGAATTTGAAGAAGACTCTTCTATATGCGCCCAAGGTATAAAATGAAAGCTTACCATTTGATATGCGCCTGGACTTGGAAGGAGCAATAAAAATTTCCTAAGGCAAGTAAACTTGAAGCTCACAGGTCAAGATGCGTCCCAAGCTAAGTGGAGAGGGTAAGATTCTTCTAGTGTTGAAAATTGAAAGCTCAAGGTATGATTTGCGCCATCGTGGAAGAAGTGATTGAAAATACTCAAAGTACTTAAAAATGAAAGTCCAACACCCCAAATGCGCCTAGAAGAGGAAGAGTACTTGAAGAATATAGGGTGAAATGCGCCTTTGACTAGAAGAGTTGAAAAGTATTCTAAATTAGAAGAAGACTCCTCTATATGCGCCCAAATGTAGGCATGTAAGGACAAAGCACATCCATGCAGAGAAGAATATTCAAGGCGTTGAATACATGCAAAGGAGAATAAAGACAAAAGATGTCCATGCAAGGCGTGTGCATGAAGAAGAGGACAAGTGGGATTAAGACCCTTTGAATGCGCCATATATCCCAACGCCTTGGACGTGGGTCCACCTTAACATGTATGCGCCCAAAGATGTTGGAAGAGGAATAAGCGCCCATGCAAGTTGATGAAATATTCTTTTTTCTAAGTATTGATATTTAACTATCACCTTAAAGAAATACGCCCAACTTGAGGGAGTATTGAAATGTGCCAGGATATCAATAAAATTGGCAGTGGATACGTTGAGAAGGTGTCAGCTTCGCAAGGATAATTAAAAGTCTTCAACTCAGAGCAACGAAGCACTCACAGAGATGAAGAAATGGATTAAATTTTGTTGAAAATTAATTTTCTAAGGTTCAAAATTCAAAAATTAAATGAACCCGTTCGTTGTGCACCCATGAATTCTACACGTTCTGAGGAAAATTTTCTTCTGGGTATTTAAGATCTTCGACAAGGAGTTGATTTTAAAGTCTTCTGCACTTTGCCAAGGCCTTCGAGATGAAGAATTTAACCGGCACTTGAATTGTGAATTTTCCTAAGGGAAAATTTAAAAAAATTCTAAGGCAGGGAATAAATGATGTTTTTGAGGATAAAATGCCTTGGCGGATGAATTTTAAGTCGATTGCCTAGGTGAATCAGATTGAATTCTTCGTGGGACTAATCTTCCAGAGTCAGAGATGAGCGAAATTGAGTATCAGAGCTCCAGCTGGTGAAGTGAATTCCTTGAAGATGATGCAGTTGAAGCTAACACTCTTGAAAGATGATTTTAAAAGTGCATCTCTTAAATGCACCCCTAAGGGAGTTGAAATTTTGTCTAAGGCATTGAAATTCGATGCACAGGTGTTGTATGCCCCAGCCTACAGATCATGAAGAAAGTAAAGTTGGCTAGTGAAGACGATGAACACTTGGGAGTTGGAGCGTGAAAATCAGGTAAATAAAGTGAATTTATATTATGAAGTGTTCTAATGCTCTTCTCCTTGCTTGTTTTGTAGGAGGAACGTTGGGACCAAGCGGTGATGATTTAAAGTGATGAAGAAAACAATCCAAGATGACATTTCAACCTCGAAGGAAGAAAAGTTGAGAAAAATGGCTAAGTGTTGAGACTTAGTATAACTCAAGAAGAAGTTGAAGAACAGCATCAAGAAGAAGATCGAGAACAGTGTGAACGCGTTTCAAAGATGGAATCTTTGAAATATGCTAACCAATTTTTTCGAAGGAATTACACAACATAACCAGCAATAGTCAACTGGATTAGCGTTAGCATCAAACTGAAAACTGAACTTGAAATGAAAACTACTCAACGTCAAGAATGTGCACTCAAGATCCCACTGAGGGCGAGGTGCTAACATATGACGGAGTGTTGAATTTTGAAATTATAAACTGATAGGCGGATAACCAGCCATAAAGAACATTTCCACACTACCACCAAACAGTGGGGGGAAAAGATTACATTTAAAACAATTCATCCACTGCGGCGGGCATCCACAGAGCTGTGGGAATTCTCCACTATGAAAGTGGGTATAAGAGTGTTACAAATCAGATTATCCACACTGGCGGTAAACCATCCAGGGGTAATTTAATGACAAAACAATAAGTAATTGCATAACTGAAAAATGGTTGGATTAGTAATGCTTAATCTCAACCTTTACAAATTTAACTCTGCAGATTACAAATTACAATGATAGGAAATGAACCTTAAACAAGAAGTATGAACTTTTACAATCATATAACACTCAAATATTGAAGTATAAGACCAAAAACTGGAAACTATAACAATCTGATATAAAAATCAGAATTCTGGAAATTCAAACCAGCAACTGTGAATTCATTAAATGTTCATAACTTGGTCAATTTACCTCCGAATGATGAGAAATCAGTTGCAAATGCTCCCTAGAGGTTTGGCGCCCAAGATGCAATCCAGAAACAATCACCAAAGACTCCAGATTATTTAGCACGAATCCCAATGCTCTTCTAAATGGTACAGCCTCCTTGAAAAATCGATTTTTCTTTATAAAATCAGAAACTTGGAAATAAATTCCAATTTTTGGAGGAAGGGGTCGCCTTGCACTAAGAAATGTTTTGCCAAAATACCCAGAACAGAAATAAAATCACTCCAAAAGATATAATGAAAAATCAGCTTCAGCTATTGATAAACCAGGAAATCAAAACTGTGAAAACACTCCAGAAATTCTTCAATCTTGATGCTCAATCTGCTAGTCTGATGTTGAGAAGCAGCAATGTAGCCAACTAGGTGTTATATTGCAAACACGAAATTGGATGAAAGGCTAGGAGGTAGACATCCTCGAAGCAATATGTCAATTATCATTTCGACAGCATAACTTTAGCATAATTTTCATGGATGAAATGCTGGAGCAAAAACCTTCATTAAATAAGAGCTCACAAACTCTTCAAATGCCTGAGAAGCAGATCAAAAGACACAGGAGACCTTTCAAATTCCCAAAAACATTCAACTTCTCAAGATGGCGTCCAAAATGCATAATAAGAATTTCACTTTATTTCATAATTCTCACTTATTAAAGTGGCGTCCACTTTTCCCAAGGAATAATGTTCTTATTAAAAAATAATAAAGCTCTTCATGAAGGCGCCACCCTTCCTAGTCCCCTTTTTAAATACAACTTAAAGTTGTTCATCTAGGCCAAGGGGGTCAACTGCATAATATAACCTTAATGCCTTATTTCAACATAAAAATGCCATAAGAGGTCAAACATGAACTGCAAATAAATGCTCCAACTGGAAATGAAGTACTGAAAGCTGACAAACTCCATACTGCTTAAAATAGAATTTACTATAAATAGTAAACTCACAGAAAATGCCAAGGAACCTCCGAACTGGAAACCCTAATTTTACCTCACACACGCCTACAGGCTTCCAGAATAGGCTGATGAGTGTCGGAACAAATTACTGATGAGAAGGGGACATTACAATCTTCTAGAAGGATGATGGACATTAATGGCTCATTTATTACCCCACTCCTCTTGGTGGCGGTTTTTAGGGTGAATTTGGTTTAGGGCTGAAGTGGCACAACCTGAGCCATCCAGCCAATTGTAATTTGAGCCGTCCGTTGGACTTGGCCATCTATAAAAGGGGGAGTCCCCCTCATTTGTACTTTAGTAGAAGCAGAGCTTAGAGATCAGAGTAGAGAGTAGAGCAGAGACACTTTAATTGTAATATCTTAGCATAGCGTAGTTTGAAGGAGAAGGAAAGTTTTCCTTTGAGAACTTTGGAAGAGATTGTTGCGAAAACTATTGTAATAAAAGATCTTTCATTGAATGGTGAATTCATCTTTGTTATAAGTAGCTAGCAAGGTTTCTTCATCCCTTCGACTTCAAGTAGAGTAAAGTAGAGTAGTTTTCATTTTCATGCAAGTAAGTGTTAGCTTTAGATTTGTGGTGTCAATTGAGACAACTTCATTTTATCCATACCACTAGCGGCTTGCTGACGGTAAGTTTGCCTTGTGTGGTCAACTGGAAATATCGCAAACTTAACTTCGATTGTGATTCATGTGCTTGTATATTCGTTCTGATGGTACTTACATGTTGAGTCATAATTTGAAAACCTCTTGTCACTCCCTTGAAGATTGCACCGACTTTGTGTAAGTTGTCCAAAGTGAGGCGAAGCAGAGTCTGGTTGAAGTTTGTTGAGATTGATCCCACGTCTCGTCCTTAGATAGAGCATAAATTTCTTAGGTCCTACACTCTTTTAAATTCAGTTCATTTCTGGTTAGAATTAGGAAACTTGCGCTCACTTGCCAAATCATTTGAATTACATGAAAGCCCTTAGCCCGCTGTCTGCTGTCAACTGTCGAACAATTGTGTAAGTCCCCTTGAAATACCAGCAAAATCACACCAAGCCAACTGAGACTATTCGCACTTAAGGAACCTTGGAGTTAAATGTATGATCTATCTCGCAATCTTAGCATGCAGGAAACTTTGTTCAAGAGAGGATAGGGTATCCGTTGGAAACTTTATTCTGTGTTGGTGTGGTCGCAAAAACCACGTCAACAGGTGGTACGGATTTATTATTGCTGGTTTAGGGCTGTACTTTTCAGCCTTGAGGCCGTACTTCTTCTACAGGCTTGGACGCCTTGCTTTTTGGTCTTTTGTCTTCACCAGATGGGACGCCTTGCACTCTGGTCATTTGATGTTGACCGTATTAAATCTTCATCATTTTGGGGCGGCTACAATCAGAAAATCAGGTTTTTAAATATTGCAATTTGCTTTGCTTTTTTGTCTACATGTTAGGGCTTCAGCATTGTAATCACTGAGAAAGAATAATAAACCTATATGCTATCGATTTAGAAGTCTATCTGCTTCAGTTTTTACTTCTTTGTATTTATTTAAGATTTTAGAAGTATTTCCTTTCAAAATCGCATTTTTATCTTTATACTCAAAAAACAAGCAAAAACAATGAGTTCCGGAATCGTGAGAAAACGAGTTTCTACAGTGGTATCAAAGTGGTTTCCTGCCATCCTAAGGGTTTGGGATTCATATGCAGCCACAGGAGGTTGGACCTCACAGATATTATACTCGCAGAAGAGCTTTGTTTGACAGGGCACGGGAATTGAATAGGCAGCCAGGTACCATGGCTGACAGAACAGAGGTTCCTCGAGATCCTCGTGATGATGATGCAAAGGTTAGACAGACTCTTAGAGATTTACGGATAGGTCAGCAGCAGGTAGCTGATGTATTACAGCAGTTGACCACGGTGATACAGAGGATAGGTTCACCTAGGAGACCGTCACCGCGTCGTGACGAGGACAGGAGTGATGCAGGCTCACGAAGGATACCCAGGACTGTTTCACGGACAACAGATAGGCCTAACCGCCCTACTTTTGTGAGGCAAGAGCCTGAGGGGGCTATGGCAGATGAGGAGCCTGAGGAGGTGTTCGCTGATATTCTTATGGTAGCGAACAATGAGTGGGAGTTATTGACCCCAGAGGTCAGAGAGAGAATTACTTTTGACAAGTTTCTCACATAAAGGAGAGAGCATTACAGGAACAGGCAGGATAGGAGGCCTAGACATCAGAATAGTGACCTGAAGCACGCCACAAACAAGCTCACCTTAGCTATGTTTGACGGCAGCGGTAAGGTTACAGCACAGACTTGGATCAGTAAGCTGGATACTTTCCTTGCATTGCGTCCCATGGTTGAGGAGGATGCTATTAGGTACGCTACTTTGCATCGTGAGGGGGCAGCTTATGACTGGTGGCAGCATGGGATGGTGACACTTCAGCATGACCGTATCACCACTTACCAGGAGTTCGTGAACAAATTGGTGGAACGGTTTGACAAGAAGGATCCTGAGACTTACTTCAGAGATTTGGCCCAATTGAGACAGGTTGGTAGCTTGGAGGCTTACATAGGAGACTTCCAGCGGTTATTTGTGATGGTTCCTAACATATCAGAGAGGCATTTAGTTGGACTCTTCGTGGAGGGACTGTTGGAGCCAATGAGAGGATGGATCAAAGCATTTGATCCTCTCTCACTACAGGAAGCAATGAAGAAGGCACGCAACATGGAACTTGCAACTCCATCTAGCAAGTTCAATTCCAGAAATACTTCTTCATTCAAGGACAACAAGGGATTCAATAAAAATAAGGAGAAATCTGATTTTAAGAGTGATTCAAAGGGAAAATCAGCAGCACCCTTGGATTGTGACTCTTAATGATTTGCGTAGGAAGAAGCTTTGCTTCTACTGCAAGGGTCCCTACGACACTAGCCATGATTGTCCTTTGCGGCCTAAGGGTAAGGCCAATAGAGTTATGTGGGCTTATTATGAGGATTCAGAATCTGAGAATTCCGAACAGCAGGAGAGTTCTGAGTTGTCAGAATCAGAGGCTTGGGAGCCTAAGGTGAGGGCAGAGTCAGAGCTCCAACTTCAAGAAGCACAATTGTCTAGCATTCAACAGGAGGGATCTTTCAGACTTCGTGGAGTTTTGGCTGGTCAAAAGGTTATCACCCTTTTTTAGACACAGGAGCCACCCATAATTTTATCGATGCCAGATTTGTGGAGAAGCGTGGGCTCATAACTGAGGAGTTTGAGGGCATTCGGGTTAAGGTGGTTGATGGTTACACTCTCAGGTGTGACCGTATGATTAAGGATCTTCCTTTGCACTTGAATAATTATGAATTCAAGGCTGATTATTATGTGGTGAATATGGGTGATATTGATTTAGTTTTGGGCATGAAGTGGCTTCATTCTCTTGAGGAAGTTACACTTCGTCTCAAAGACATGGAGATCAGGTTCGAGGTGGATGGGAAGACTCATATACTGAAGGCCATCCAAGACAGTAACGTCAGGACTATTTCCTTCTGACGGATGGAGAGACTTATGCGTCATGACATGGTTGAGTGGGCTGCCGAGTGCACTTTGACACCTACACGGGAGGGACAACATAAGACCGAATCTCATCCTGACATTCAGCAGTTGAGAGTTGAGCATGGAAAGGTTTTCAGTGACATTCCACCAGGGAGACCTCCAGACAGGGGTATTGAGCACATCATAGAGCTTGAGGAGGGCGCCAAGCCCGTCATGATTACTCCTTACAGGCACCCGAAGCGGCTTAAGGATGAGATAGAGAAGACTATCAAGGAGCTGCTTGCTATGGGTCACATTCGACCGAGTAAGTCACCATTTGCTTCTTCAGTTGTTCTAGTGAAGAAGAAAGATGGTACACTTCGTATGTGCATAGATTACAGAGTCCTGAATAAGAGGACTATTAAGAACAGATATCCCATACCCCGTATAGATGAGCTTATTGACGAGTTCCATGGTGCCTGTTACTTTTCGAAGATAGACTTGAGATCGGGATATCATCAGATTAGAGTTCGTGAGCAGGATGTTGAGAAGACCGCTTTTCATTGTCATTGTGGACACTTTGAGTTTGTGGTTATGCCATTTGGGCTAACCAACGCTCCAGCGACTTTCCAGTCCACCATGAACAGGGTCTTCCACTCACATTTGAGGAGATATGTACTTGTCTTCTTCGATGATATTTTGGTCTACAACAGGACATGGCAGTAGCACTTGACTCATTTCGATACAGTACTCAGCATTTTGGAGAGGGAGTCCTTGTATGCCAAGGAATCCAAGTGTGATTTAGGGATGACTGAGTTGTTATACTTAGGCCATATTATCAGTGCAGAGGGAGTGCGGATGGATCCTAAGAAGATCTGTGCTATCATAGATTGGCCTACTCTAGCGAACCTTACACAGCTGCGAGGATTCATGGGGTTATGTGGTTTCTATCGCAGATTTGTCAGTGGATATTCACACCATGCAACACCTATGACAGATTTGTTGAAAAAGGGTGCATTCATTTGGACTCCTGAGGCACAGGAGTGTTTTGTGAGGTTCAAGGAGCTTATGACTACATGTCCAATGTTGGCACTGCCGGATTTTACGAAGCCTTTTGAGCTTCAGTGTGATGCTTCGGGTGAGGGCATTGGAGCGGTGCTTACGTAGGACAAGCACCCAATTGTTTATGAGAGCAGAAAACTCAGAGGACCGGAGAGGGTTTACATTATATATGATAAGGAAATGCTGGCCATAATGCATGCCTTGGCCAAATTCAAGCAATATTTAGTGGGCAGTAAGTTTTGTATTGAAACTGATCATAATAGCTTGAGGCATTTCCTAGGACAGCGAGATTTGAATGACCGTCAACAGAAGTGGGTGAGTAAGTTACAAGCATATGACTTTGATATCACCTATATCAAAGGTACACAGAATGTTGTTGCTGACGCTCTTTCATGCTGGCCTCATCTGAGTTCTATGGTACAGATTGCAGAGGACTGGAGGCACTTGATTGTGGCAGAGTATCCCAAGGATACTTGGGCATCTGGTATTGTTGAGGGATCAATTGTGAACACCAGGTACACACTTGTAAATGACTTAATCATTTACAAGAACAGGATTTTCTTGATCCCAGGGTCAGGGATGAAGAACACCATTCTGCGAGCTTTCCACGATGTACCTACAGCAGGGCATCCCGGGTACTTTAAGACTTACAGACAGGTTCGGGAGAGATTTACATGGAAAGGTCTTAAGGCAGATGTTCTTCAGTACATGCGTGAGTGCCTTGTTTGTCAGCAGAACAAGCAAGAGAACACGTATCCGGCAGGGTTGTTGCAGCCACTTCCGATTCCTGACAGGAAGTGGGAATGCTTGTCGATGGATTTTATTACGAGCTTTCCTAAAGCCCAAGGACGGGATTGCATATATGTAGTTGTGGATCAGCTGACGAAGTATGCCCACTTCTTTCCGATCACCACTACTTACACAGCTACACAGGTAGCAAAGGTATTTTTCCGTGAGGTTTTCAGATTACATGGGCTGCCTCAGAGCATAGTTAGTGACAGGGATAGTCGGTTCCTGAGTCACTTTTGGCAGAAGGTGTTCAGACTTTGTGGGACCGAGCTTACACCGAGCACCAGTTACCACCCGTAGACCAATGGTCAGATGGAGATAGTGAACAAATGGGTGGAAGGCTACCTCAGGAATTACATTGCAGGGCAGCAAAAGGCGTGGGTCAAGTGGATATACTTATGTGAATATTGTTACAATACCACCTACCACATGACCATTCAGATGTCCCCCTTCATGGCGTTGTATGGGTATGAGGCGCCTAGTTTTCTTAATTTGCTACTAAGTGACAGTAGAGTGCCTAGTGCTGGAGACTTATTGCAGGAGAGCCAGGACATTATGAGGGCTCTTAAGGAGAATATTGCTAAGGCACAGAATCAGCAGAAGCAGTATGCAGATCAGAAGAGGACAGAAAGATCTTTTGAGGTGGGAGACATGGTATATCTTATGCTGCAGCCCTACCGACAGTCTACTCTCAGGAAGAGTGGATCCGAAAAGCTTAAGCCACGGTATTAAGGTCCTTTTAGGATTGTCAGGCGTGTTAGAGAGGTGGCTTATGAGCTAGAGCTTCCAGCGGATAGTGAGGTCCACAATGTTATTCATGTGTCATGTCTCAAGAAGGCGTTAGGACATCGTGTGGTACCTTCAGTAGTATTGCCTCCCTTAGATGATGAGGGAAAGTTGATTTTAGTACCTGACTCTATCCTGGAATACAAGGAAAGACAGCTATGCAGGAGGACTATCAGGGAATATCTGGTGAAGTGGAGAGATTTACCAGTGGAGGATGCTATATGGGAGAGTGAGGAAATTTTGCAGCATCCTGAGTTGAGATTGCTTGAGGACAAGCAATTTCAGGAGGGGTGGACTGTAATATCCCCTTCCAGTTGACATCTCTCAGTTCTTGATGATTAGCCTATTATGTGGCCCTCGTAGGCTGATAGGGTGGATAGAGGGTCTTGTTGAGGCATGGCTTGGCTTCAGTTATCAAAATCATTCAGTTTGGCTTTCGTTCGAGGTCTTTCGGACATCATTTGCTTGACTTACTATTTTTAGTAAGTGGAGACACTCAGCGGAGCATCCCTGCCATTTTTAGCAGTATGGTCTGGTCATATGCATATTCAGTCACTTATCATCCGGCTTCAGACGGTTTTCCATTTGGACTTCTATTGAGAGAGATATTAATATTTATTTGCCAAAATAAATATTAATTTAATTGAAGCTTATATTATAAAGTTATAATATAATTTAATATTATAACTTAAGTGACTTTTTGAAGGGGTCGACCATCATGAAGAAGGGGCCACTTTTTAATTAATGATTATAATTAAAAGGGCGTCCAAACTATTGAAAGATTAAAAGTGAAATTCAAGTTTTATTTAACTGATGTTTTTTTGAAGGAAATCGACCCAACTAAGAAGATATAAGTTTTCTTTGAGAAAACTTCATTCAGTATGTTATGAAAATCGATTTTAGCCAATTCCTTCTTCAGAGAACGAAGCCAAGGGTTTCAATTGTCTTCTGCATTGGAAAACGAGCCATCTTCAGTGTTTGAAGTTCAGAGGCTGTGAAATACTAGCTAATTCATTGCCTGCCAGTTGAATAGCTTCATCCAGAAGTTCTTATGGAGTTTATCGTGAAGTCATTGTTCAAGGTTTGATTCAATAATTGTCGAGAAATAGTGATATTCTTGAGCGGCTGGTTTAGATGCACATCCGACATTGTTTCCAAGGTGGTACGGATTTATTATTGCTGGTTTAGGGCCGTACTTTTCAGCCTTGAGGCCGTACTTCTACAGGCTTGGACGCCTTGCTTTTTGGTCTTCTGTCTCCACCAGATGGGACGCCTTGCACTCTGGGTCAATCTGCACATATTTCGAGGCTGGAGAAATGTCATTTGATGTTGGCCGTATTAAATCTTCATCATTTTGGGGTGGCTGCAATCAGAAAATCAGGTTTTTAAATATTGCAATTTGCTTTGCCTTTTTGTCTGCATGTTAGGGTTTCAGCATTGTAATCACTGAGAAAGAATAATAAACATATATGCTATCGATTCAGAAGTCTATCTGCTTCAGTTTTTACTTCTCTGTATTTATTTAAGATTTTAGAAGTATTTCCTTTCAAAATCGCATTTTTATCTTTATATGCAAAACCACAAAAAAATCAAAACACTCAAAAAACAAGCAAAAACAATCAGTTCCGGAATCGTGAGAAAACGAGTTTCTACATTCTAAGACCAATCTTAGTCGTCATATTGGTAATTCAATAAGTTGTGATATGATTTGGAAACAAATTGTGTAATTTGGTCATTCTTAACATGTAACATGCATAATTCTTATTAAAGAATGCTTATTTTGGTTAATCAATCAATGAACAATAGTTTAGACATTGGTTCATGATGTTAGGAATGTAAGGAACATTCTCTAACCTTCTCTAAAGTTTAATTGATCATTTAATTAACAAGGAAAGGACATTTAATCATTTAATCACTAGTTGATATAGTTCATTTGCTTAAGAAAGGAGAAATGATTATCTTAGTGAATCTAATTGGCTTAATAAATGCTTGAAGGAATCAAATAGGATATAATTATTGTATCCTTTGTTAGCTTGCTTTGTGTAGTTGAGCCACCATGAGATGTGTGCCAACCCTTAATAGATTAAGATGATAACATCTCGCTACTAATGAGTCGTTTACATGTATCTTTTGCATATGTAGGATGTTTGTGTGTAGAGTTGTTGTAAATGACAACACACGTGTGTTTTTGCATGTGTTGCTCACTAGTTGTGATGCAATTGTGTAAAGCAAAAAAATTGTTGGCCTTGTTTCTGCAAATTATTTTGTCCTTAGTAAAAGTTGGTCATCACAACAAGCAAGCTAATAGAAGCTCATTGCTAGCTACAAGATGGAGTATGCAACTCTGTAGCGTGGGCACATTGCAACCACTTGCTTTGACTTCCTTAGCTAAACACTCAATAGTTACAAATTGTTTATCAATCTAAAGGTAGCATTATGGGCTTGCAAGAGGTCCAGTTGGACTTGTTGTGCCTAAGATTGGGTATTAGGCTTGGTTAGGTCAATATTGTGGTGTTATTTTTCAGAAGGAATGTGAAGAACTTAATGCATGCATTTGTTCTTCCGTTTACATCACACCTATAGTGGCTCTAGCAATAGAGGACCTTACAGACATTACAATTCATTCACAAGATCATTCCATGTAGCCCAAAGAAGTCAATCATCATAACTAGTTGCCCATTATGTAAGTTGATTAAGGAGAAGCAAAACTACCAAACCTAAATGCCTACAAAAATAGGATCAAGAGGCATTCAACCACAACTAACTATTGGATGCCATCCTCAAAAGTGGATAATTCTTAGGGAGGACCAAGTAGGCTTGACAAGAGTTGGATGATAGAATCTATGATCATTAAGGCGTCAAGCCCTACGAAAGCACCATTTCCATCTCCATCGAATAACACTCCTCACTAAGTGCACATTCTTTCATGTTGAAGTTAATTGACTCAATGATAAGAACCTCCATGAATTGATGAATTGGTTGCACAAACATCCCTAAATTCCATGTAATATGCATGAGGTCAAACTCAAACTCATCAAGAATCATGCCAATGATTGGAATGCTAGATCCTTTTGTAGCATCTCTAAATAAAATCAATCACCAGAATAGACCCTTGAAGAGGTAAATGAAAACACTACAAGTTAAAACTAAGCTTAAGAAAGCTCTCAACCCTAACTATTGTTAGTCTCTCACCTACATCCCACCTTCTTGTCTCCCCCTCCTAGCAACCCTGCTTCCCACCTCCAGGCCCTATGTGTGCTAAAAGGGCTATCCCTTCGAGGCTGATCAATATTTTCTAAGATGGTGCTCACAGATAAAAGAGAAATGAAAACTGAACTTTGATAGTGCTCCCAGACATAGTGAGTGGCAACACCTCAAGAATAATTAAATTCCAAGTGGCACTAGAAATGATGCAAAAGCATGGTGATTGGTCAAAGATTTAGAGTTGTCTATATGAGATAAGATCAAAAGAAAAATTGTTAAGAGATAAATTCATCGTTAGTTATATAAGCCATTAACAAGTCAACTGGAATGAGATCAAATGGCAAATCATCAATGCTTTCATAGTGGAGACCTATGTTCAAACCAACAGGAAACAGATTACATGTTTAAATGTACAAATGTTGAATGTTGAATACAGTAAATTACCACATACAATTCTAGGTGTGGCATATGTCAACAAACAAGGCTAGGTGCAAGCCATGGGTGAATTTAATGGAATAGATAGCCCTCAGTCATGGAATCTAAGCTGAAGGACACCTCATAAGAGGAATTTACCAATCAGAAAAAAGGTAAATCTATGAACAAAAGAAAATTTAGTCAGGTGGTGAAGCTGTGACTACCTCATAGAATTATATGCAAAATGTAGAACCATATAGAAGTCACACGAATTGCTTGACAAAGCACTAGAATGAAATGTGGTTTTTAGGAATGTAATGACTAGAAGTGATCCGGTGGACAGCACACTAATTTGTTGGAACATGGATGTGTTATAGGCAGAAACAATTAATTACATCAGCTGTAGCATATGAAGAATTGTTACTAAATAAACTATGAAGAAATGGAAATAAAACTATAGGAAAAGAGAACAATTTCTGAATAAAAGAATTAACTGCTTCTTTGATATGGGAGGTATATAGGGCTATCTCTGGGAAGAGAGTAATCCATCTCTCCATATTGTGACAAAAAGAAGGTAGAAATGACGTGAAGCTACCAACCTCTGCTCACTACTATGCTCAACATATTACAAAAGGGTAGGAATCTCTAAGATGGAATGTGAATATACATCCCTCTCATTAATACAAAAGAGTTAGCAATCTCTTTTTAGAGATCTAAAGCTATCATACCATGCTCTCAGATCTCTTTGTTGTGCTGCAACATTATTATTTTTACATAAGGATGACAATTCCTTTATAGTTGTTTTAGCCACAAAATAAACAGACTAAGAATAGCAAATGAAGTGATTTTGACCTGGTGTCTGAAAACCCATGTGACAAGTGTTCCCCAAGAAATTGAAGAAATTTGTCACAGCATGAAATTCATATAAAGACAAGATTTTTGTTTCTCGAAATTTTTGGGATTTTTGAAACATTTTTGCATTTTGCATTTTTCATTCATAAAATTTGATGTCCAAAAGTGAAGAGGAATGACTTAGAGAAAAATAAAAAATTGTAAGCTTTCTGATGAATCTTTCAGTTTCAGATTTCTAACACCAGTAAATAAACTGCACTCCCAAACTACCACCTTGAATGACTGTTTGTGCTCAAACATAGATCTTGACAAGGCTTTAAGTCTTGTGAACTGCAATAACTATGATATGCACAATTTGAGCTAGCTGATGAAACCTAACAGATTTTGAAGCAATTGCAATAGGCAGGTGTAATATAAAAACCATCAAACTTTGCCAATTTCCCTTTAGATAGGGTCAATCCTGGAGCTTTGAAAGAAGGTTTGGAAATCCAGTAAAACTTCACTGAAAGCAGTTCTTTATCTGATTTGTTTGACATGGCCATGATAAACATGTACAAAAAATGTGGCAGTGAACTAAGTATTGGTGTACAAACTACCTTAGCAGAATGTCACATATGTAGTGGTTCTGTCTGTTGTGGTTGGGAAAGACATGGTAGACGTGTGAGCCAAATGTGTCTGTGTACTAAAGGGACATGTATTGGTGGAGAAACCATCTCAGACGACATGTTTCATGGAATGCAATCCCTGATGGATTCGCACAGAATGGGCTTGTTGATAAAGTCTTGGAGGAGTTTAAGCAAACACAATCAGGAGTTGTAAAGTCAGGCTCATCAACCTTTGCCATGTAGCCTCCCACCAAATACTAAACTCAGTGCTTTGAACTGAATATGGAGACCTGTCGAAATAATTTTTAAAATAGGAAAGGAAAATAATCACTTTGGAGTATCTTGGCTGCCTATAAGTTCACTTTTGTTTGTTACTGATGAGCTCTCTTGCTTATATAATTTAGAAGAGTGACAGGCATGTTGTTAACCACTCATTGACCTGTTGAAAAACAAAATCCTTAATGGCTTGCTAAATGCGTTAAAATTGTTCTGCATGACATAAGAAGAAATAAAGGACAACTAAAAAATAGAATGTTCAATATTTGATTAGAACAGAATGTTAAAATGACCATGCCATCTGCTAATAAAAATATAAAAATAATAATAATAATAGTGTAAAAAAAATTGCTGAATATAGCTCACCTTGAATAAATTGAGCAATGTTTGGTTCTTTGTCAGAGCACTGCACCTTTTTAAACTTCTCTTTATCATCAAAAAAACCTGCATTTTTTATATAGAAAATCCAGAAAAATATAAATATGAATAAAAATGAAGCATGAGTCTTAACTAGCAAAGCATATTCATAATAAAAGAGCCTTTAAAAATAATTACCAGTAAGAAGCTATTGATAAGCACAAGTAAACTTCTATTTGGGGCTTCCAATATTAGCACAGACATTATTCTTCAAAAATGTATACCCTAGCCTAGAAAGCAGCCATGATTTTTTTGATAATATATAACGAAAAGTGTGCAATTAAAAGCTACAAACTATCACTCCTTCAATCTCTTACAATGCAGTATTTCGAGGCCTGCTCACCACTCCTTCAATCTCCTTACTATGCATAATTTCAAGACTTACTTGGATTTTACAAACACCATGACCAGACTGTGATGATTAAATAAACTCAAACATACCTAATTGGGAGAAAACACTGTTCGTAGCATGGCAACTCCATAGAAGCACAGTTCACCATACAATAAAATTACACACACTCACACACTATACATATTGTAATTGATAACACACAACACATAAATTGGAAAACAGACGTCCCATTCATCACATGAAGCATGCAGTACAAAACATTATAAGCTGATAATTTATGATATACATCAATATCAAAAGGTAATATTATCTATTGATAGCATATCCAAGAGCAATGCAAAATACAGTATAAGTAGGAGTCAAAGAGTCCTAGAAGGAATGGATGCAACAGGTGGGGTGGACCAAACTGCCGAAACTACCCAAAAAACAGAAAGTAACGCTCTTAATTCCTCTCCTAACTCTTGTATACTATATCATAACACACCTTTTACCATGCACATTAATACATTCTTACTCTGCTATCTACATCTGCAACTTATTTACTCTGCATAATTGGAAAAGAAAGTTGAAAAATATTTCAAGGGGAATAATAAACAAACAAATTTTGCATTGGTCTATCAAGGATTGCATTGCCCAATATCTGTGACCTTACCTTAGGAAAGACTTTTTTTGTTAGAAGTTAGAATCACTTCAATGCTCATCTATGAATGTAACAAATATCAATCATGTCGGGTTAATAACAGCTCAATATATCCATCCGTACAGAATGTATAATTCCTGTGAATTCACTGTAAATGGCACACTATTTGTCTGGCTATTTTTGGTTAGGTAAGCTTTACCGATAGCATCTCATGGTGGTTAGTCTCTAATTTCTTCATGGAAAGGTCCTCATGGCTCCATGGAAGTTCCAATCCATAAACAAACACTTGCAATATTCTTTTGGTATACAAATGGGATTTTTATGTGGTATATAAATGGTTGTGACATATACAATCATATTGGATAAATAAAAACATGATACAGCCACGCTTACAATATAATCAATGCACATTCATAGTAAATAACAAGCTATTTGTCTGGCTATATGTTGGTCAAGAAAGCTTGACCAATGGCATTTCCTGGTGGTTTGTCCCTCAACCAGTTTGCCCAAGAAAAGCATAAGAAATAATGTAATAATTTTCTCGTTCATTTTATTGAACTTCAATGGTCACAGAAAGGTCCTTGTGACTCCAAGGAAGTAAGTTCCAATTCATAGCCAAATTATCATGAATATTGGTTTTGGTGAATAAATTGGGGTTTTATTTAGAACCCTTACACACCTCTAAAAAATGATGAGAAATTAGAAAACCAGTAGCACATAATTAATCAAGGCTACTACATATCATTTAATTCTTTACAGTTACCCCGCTACCAGACAACCATTATCAAAATGGTGCATATTACTATTGAACCTCCTCCAAAAATTGCCCAATAAACTCAAACAGCATAAGGACTAACGGCTGATATTAAACAATACATATTTTTACAACCAAGTCTTGACATTTAAAATAAATAAATGGATTTTTCCTTTACTGCCAGTAAATAGAAGCTAACACAATTAACTAGAGTCCTCCATAGACATATATGATGATCCCACTCTCAAACAGTCATATTGGTGGCATCCTTATCTAGAATCTTTCTTTGGGTTCAACATAAGATTCTTTGGCCCACCTAAAATCTCACTTACAGACAGAAAATTTCCGCATCATAAAACATGAATCTCCCAAGGGTTACCCACAAGGGGCAATTGTTGCGACCTATAGAGAACCCAAACCAAGCACCTATTATTCAACCACCTATCTAGCTGGCATCCAAGCAAAGGTCTCTATCAATCAAAACCTTCAAGTGTTTAAACTAAGAAAGAAGTGTTCCCAACTCAACTATTGTTTAATGTCATCTATTGTTGTCCCTCTTTAGCAAACAAGGTAACATATTTATTGTTTTAATTTCGATTACTAACCAATATATTCAACTATTGTAATACTTTCTTTTAAATTAATAGTTTTTTAACCATATTGTCTACTGATAAGTAGGAGGTATTTTTCCACAGCGAGTCAAATTATGATATTGCTATCAGGATTCAACCGTGTAGTTTCGAGTCAAACTCATTGACCCATGTTTCATGAGTAGCGGTTCAACAAGAACCCATCTCTCATGATATCGAATGGTCCACTTAGCACTCATTGCATCTAGGTGATGCTCACAGAGGTGAAGCACTGGTCCGTCCCGGGAGGTCACCCATCCCAGTACTGCTCCAGCTCAAGCGCGCTTAACCAGGGAGTTTTCTCCAAGGTTAAGCCCGCTTGAGTTGTTATTAAGGATTTATTTTTCTAATTAATTAGTTATTAAGGATTTATTTGAAATTATGAAATGATTTATCTAATCATTTGATTTATTATTATTATTATGAGATGGAATAGTTAATGGATTTTCAATATTTAAACTAACAATTGCTTTACCTTAGTAAGCATATTAAGCGAACAATTCAATATATTTAAGATATGTAACTAAGTGGATCAAATTAATATTTTATTAGGCATAGTTTTACTTTAATTTTTATTATTTATTGTCTATTATGGTACCTTCCCTGTTAGTTGAAATAGGACATTCTTAATTTTATAATAGATAGGAGAAAATTGTATTAAACATGGAGCTGTTAAAAAAAATTGTTTTAATTGTCATCTCGGGGAGGTTATCACTATAAGGAATCCTATTCTTCAACTATTTTGTATGTCTATTGGGTCTCCTAATGGTAAGTCAAATCCAAACCCAAAACATCAATTGAAAGTTTCAATTTATACACAAGGATTCCAGATGTTTTAAAAATTTTAACCTTCAAATCCTTTGGGAGAAAATTCTCAATGTTTTTATTCAAACACCTTTCCAGTTTATTAAGACCAATCTTTCATTGTTTTCAATCAAAACATTGATTCCCTATAGTATATCTTGTTGGTGTATATTTTGTGTTCAGTGAAAATTCACCTTGTCAAACCCCCTTTAGATATGGGATGTTCAAGTTTCCAGTTCTTATCTCTATGATACAACAAGTTGTGGTGGTGCTTGGTGTTAGTAACTAGAGGCCCCAATATGGGATCGAGGACCATTTGGTTCTCCCTTTGTATGGTAGATTTGGAATGGCCTAACTATGTGCACATCTTAGGTGGTGAATCAACAGGTAGGGCAACACAAACCAACGGTTAGTTATTCCAAATTTTAGAGGGGTCTAGTAATGAGGAAACAAGTAACCAACAATAGCAAGTCACAAAGACTGGAGGCCTGACAGAGCCACTAGAGCAATGCTGCCCAAAGGGAGGCAAGATGCATAAGACATCATCCTCAGCATAACGTCTTTCTAGAAAAACTGACAATCACTTAGGGGGTTACATCCCCTCAACATAACTTGCTTGGCACTAAACCTTTGTTGCCTAGCTATGAAATTAAGGGTTTGATTGTGATGGGACCCTTCTTTTGTTTATCATAGCATTGACATGGCATTTGTTTGGATCAACACATGGTAAATCCCCCATTCATCAATACAATTGAGTTGGAAAATTGGATAATTCTCAACCCGACATGTGCCTAAGTGTTACTGACCAAAACCTATTTTTGATATTTGAGCCTGCCCATTCAGCAAGATAAAGGGTGGCTTGTTATTGGTCCACTTTCATGAAATCCAGTGGCAAGAGTTGACCCACTTATTAGATCAGCTCTTACATTTTGTAAATTTTCCCAATTATTTGACATTTTGAATTTTGGAGGGAAACTAGAAGGAATCTTCCAAGCCATTACAAGGTCATGTGAACCCCTTTTATTGTCCCTTTCGAAGTAGTGGAAAGGTATATAAGAGAAGTGAAGGTTGCATCAACTCTTGAGTGAATTGACAATTAATTGAAAGAAACAAAGTGTGAGGCCAAACTTAATCGTTACCATCCTAAAAAGAAAAAACTGCAATGTTTGGGAATAGGACATGTAGAATATTTATAGGAAGGGTTGACAAAAAAACCACCAAACATAGAGAAAATGATCCATCTGATGCCAAGCAAATAGTAGAATTCAATAATTGTCTACATGAGGCCTTTGGAATAATCAGTCCCCATACTCCAAGGTGCAGAGATTTCAAATTTTTTAAATGGATACTCCAAAGGAAGCATGGGACACGTTGAATGAACTTTTCAATCAAACAAATGAGCAATTGTTGTTTAGATAAGTAATGAACATTCTTTTCTTGATCCTTGAAATTTTAATAAGATAGACTCATAGAGGATTATTTGGATGACGATGAAGAAGATCATAGGAAGAAGGATCTGCTAGTGAATCAAATTATTTTGTCAAACTTGAAAGTTCTTTATGACATCTTTACCTTTAGATATCTTACTTCAAGGGTTCTAGTAAGAAAAGAGAGCAGGAGCTTCACTTTGATGCTCTATCCTGATTCATGAACAAAAAAAGCATACTCAAAACAGGAAGCTAGGATCAAGGAGCAAGATTACTTGATCAAAGGGTAGGATAAGAAGTAGTCCAATTGCTGCAAGAATTAAGAATAATGTAATCTAAGTAGATCTAAGCATCATGATTCAAAGCACGGGAAGGAGAGAGATGTTCACATTGCAGAAAATAAAGGCATAGTGAAACAAGAAGTTTCACGGTGCTAGATAATGTTAAAGGGAAACACAAAAGACTGGAAGGGTCACAAAGGAAGATTTGTCAATGCAAGCATTATCAAATTAACACCTTTTGTGTTACTTGCCAAGATCTTCAAACTAACCTATCACCTCACAAATGAGCTTTTGATTTTGTATACTCGCATAAGATGGCACCTTGTTTGATTCTCTTCACAAGGTCAAAGATGATAAAATATTATTATAAATAGTTGTGCCATTCCAGCTCCTTGTTCTAGAAAAATGAATGCTGGAAATGGAGTGATTAACGAGCCAATTTGTTCTTGTTTTGAGTGCCAATTTGTTATTCATACACATAACGGAGCCTCAGCATTGTATTACTTATAATCAACTTTCATTAGTTACAGTTCTCATTATTTATGTTCCTTGACCACAGCATTTTCTGTAACTTAATGATTATGCACTTTCAAGCTTATTTTGGATGAGAGTGAAACCTGATTGCTATGATTAAGGGTCAGTAGATATCTCAAAATAAGAACTAATTTTTCATTGATTGAGCAGTTTGACCTCACTGACTGAATAGGTTGGCCTTGTATTCTATGTGGAGAAGTCGCCTAAGGGAATTGGAAAAAAAAATTGTGGGAGAAGATTCTTCTTAAAACTTTCTCTATCTTGAAACATGTTATTTTATCTTTCAAGCAGTACACTTAAAAACAACTCTCAAAAGATTAAAACCTGGGTATAGGTTTCAAAACCTATCAGCCACTAATACAGAAGTTAAATGTTCACACTTATCGACTTCTTTTCATGTTGTGAGATCTCTATTTCCAAACACCTAAAAAATTCCAGCAACAGGTTCCCAGCACTACACATCTTTGTTGGAGCCGATTTGCTTGATCAGTCTCTCAAATTCAAAGCCTATCCAGTTTTTGACTGTCACTAACATTGTCATGGATTTGTTGACCCTGTTTCCATGTGGTTTGCATAGTTGTAATGGATAGATGCTACAAAGTTTTCAAAAAATGCTTGATATTTTTACCAATTGTTGCTACTTTATTTGTTTACACGAAATATCTGGATAAACCAGCATTGTTCTTATTTATAAAAATCTACAGAATGGGGAAATATTAAATCTTTAATCATAGTAGCTGTTTAAAGATAATAAATGGGAAATAAACCTAATCATTTTTAATGGCTTTGCCAGTTATTATTTTAGTTTTTTGCAACAAAATTTCAGAATAAAAATGCATTAATGTTCTTATTTAAAAAAATATGTACAATTGGCAAACCACAAATATCTGAATAAAACAGCTGATATTATTATTTACAAAAATCTATGCAATAGGGAAATATCATATATTTAATTATCTTAGCTGTTTAAACATAATGAACAGAAACTAAAATAATTGTTTTAAATGGGTTTTGGTATTTCGACACTGAGTACCGACACGAATTTTCAATTCTATTACCAATTCCTTTAGTCACACTCTAGCATACAACATGAATTATATTACTGATTACTTTAGTCTTACTTTAGCATATGATATGACATGTATTTCATTACTGATTCCCTTTAGTCTTACTCTAGCATATGGCATGTCCTCACTCCTCTCTCATGTTATACCTTACTTATCATGGGATCTGGAGCCTTGCTAGATGGTCATTATTTTGGGAATGCTGAAAATTGGACATAATGTTGAGGCCAAATGGCCCCTCTCAAATTGATGACGGCAGGATAGTGAATTGTGGTCTCTTCATGACATGCATCATTAGTGCCTTTGGATTTATCCTTTCTCTGTAACTCTTGTTCTTCTTTGTATAAAACTTCTTTTGGTTATAGTGGCATCTAGCAATAGGCAAGGCCTTCCAAATTAAGCGGAAGGAGGAACAGTGTTTAAACATTAACCACTCCATTAAGTCTACTTATGAAGAAACATGAAACATGGGGTTCAGAAAACTAACATGGCTGTATGAAACGAGTGAGTTGAAGCTCACAAAGGAGGTGACAAATAAAGAGTTACAAGCATGGATTTTGCACATCTACACAGTCAAAACTCCTTTCTCAAAGATGAATGGTCTTGTTTTGGCTCTTGTGGACAATTCAAAGGTTGCACAGCTCAGCTCCTGTTTAGAATCCTTAGCTCCAAGATCAAATGCACAAATTAGGAGCAGTGAGTCAAAATGATGTCGGACATATGAAATTGATAAGTAAATCAGTTCTCTTGGTGCCTCTATCAGAACAAGTCATCCTTAGACCAAGATGCCCATCCCATATGACTTGTACCAAGATGTTCATTACAACTAAAGATCATGTCAAGCATCAACAAGAACACCTGCACAAAATCAAACCACTTGAGGAGGCAGAAAGCAATTTGGCAGTGAAGGTCAACATCAGTCATGCTTTTGAGGGTTCCATGTCACTCAAAGGAGATGTGGCTCTAGAAAGCTTCAGATAGACAGAAGCTAAGCAGTTCAAGATGGACCTAAGTGAAGACATTGCACTACCCCCAAATAAATAAGTGTAGACCTCTACTGTCATCTTTTTTTCTTGCTTTATGCTTAGATGATATTTGGTTTAGCCTAGACTTATTTTGTTTAGTTTCTATCTTTTGGGGTTGTTCCTGTTGTGCTGGTTAGCGAAATTGACTCTGCCATGCTCTTAATACTGTTAATTGAAGTTTTCACTTTCATATAATAGGCGGATGTCCCTCGCTAGACAGCTCGGAATAGTGTGTTAGCTCCGCTATTGGACCCCTTGTGGGCTAGCCGGATTGGTTAGAGGGTCTGGTACTTTCTCGAGAGGTTGATTGTTCTTGTTTTCGTGAGGCCAAAGAATCGAGCTGGCCAGCATTGTGAGTCCACAGCTTCCACACACGTGAATATTCAGAGTTTTGAGCAAGTTATGAATTTTTAAGTGATTAAGTTAATTATTTAACTTAATGCTTTTTATTAAAGTCACATCGACTTTAATACATTTTTATATCACTTAAATTATTCTAAAAAGGTGATTTAATATTTTAATCTTTTAAAATATTAAAGGGCGCTCAAATTATTAAGTCAGACTATTGAAAAAGACTTAATATAATATTAAAAGATTTAAATGATTGCTAAAAGGGCGCATCTTCTTGGAAATGCGTGCCATTTGAGTATAAAGCAATTTCAGGCAATGAGAAACTCACTTTTGATAATTTCGACTTTGCCTTGTGCCATTTCCTGTGCATTCTCCTGTGATCAGGGTTTGAACAAACTGCCATTGAAGAACGATACCTCTTCAGTGAGAGCACTCTTGAGATTGTGAAAGATCAATCGAATCAGTGCATGTTGAGAGCTTCATCCAGAGGTTCTACAGATTCAGTCAGAGGATTATTATTTGGTTTTCAGTTCAGAAGAGGGTTTCTTCATCATGAGGCGTCCTCTCCAGCAACTCTTCAGCTTTCATCTTTGTTTCTTCAGTAGTTGACTTGGGCCGTACTTTTGCCTTGGTTTTTGTGCATTTCTGGAAGAGGCGTGTGAAGGAAGTTAAAGAAGCGCCTTCTTCTTTGCTCATTTCTGTGCTTCAACATTGGCGTCTACCCCTACCAGAGCATTGTACCTCATTCTAGAGTGGGAGAAGTCAGATCTGGAGTGGTGGCGTGCTTACTTGTTTGTTTTCACCATTTCCGGCTGTCAAATGGGCAATCTCTTTAATTAAATAATCTGGAGCTATTCTGGTATGTGTATCATTTGCAATCTATTTGTCTCAGTAAAATAATGCAATCTACACTTTCATTCTGAAGCAAATAGTGTTAATTTACATTTTATGAGCATTTATGATGTGCGCCCCTTCTCTTCTGTCTATCAAAAATTCTCTAAAAAACTAAATAACACCTAAAGACTTAAGAAAATTGGGGTTTTGAGTTGAGAGCCAGCAGGGCTCATCACAAATACTTTTCTCAAATGTGGGTGCAACAAAACCCTCATTTCTTGAGGAAAAGAATTATTAGGAACTATTATTTTTATGTTATATGCTAACATAAAAATCAAAGGAGTTACTATTTTTTCCAAGCTCAAGAATATTATGCTTCTGATAACACAAGAATTTTAATCCATCAAAAATAAAAGTTTGTCAAATCTTCTCATATGAAAGATATGGCAAAGACATGCAGGTAGGAAGCCCAGTCATTGATATAAAGATGTTTCTCTACTAATAAGAAACAACATAAAGTTTTATAACATGAAAATCAATATGTTCACTTAGCTTGAGCGAAAGCCAAATTCTCTTAGACCTGAAGTCAGAAAACCCATGGATTTACCAATAATCAAACATAAAAAACAACAGAAAGTCATTAGCAATATTCTTGAATAATGTAAATCTTTCTTGTGAGAACAGAGATGATGATCACCTGTGTGCTGCTTGAGAGAATATTAGTCTGACTCCCATCCTCTGCCTCCCATGTCTCCTCCTATTTGAAGAATCAAGATATTTAAAACTGAAGAGCCTATATAAAAGGAGCAATGGAAATTGTGGCTAAAGGATAAATATAAATCTCTGCACAATATTTGAGGAATATTTTCTTGAAAAGCAACCAACCTGGACAAGTTTTTCTAGATTTTCCATCAGAGTCTTCTCCTCCAGTTCAACATAAACAATTAAGTGTGCTTCAAAGCAAGATGAAATTATTCCACGAAAATTGAACTGCATGTTAAGGATGTATCCAAATTTGTTACAACATACTCTGACTTGAAGATCAGTATTGAGCTACATCAAGGAGAACAAGAAAATAACACTATGGAAGCTGATTGCAATAATTTGCTACTTGCCCCAGATCCAGCAGCAGGTAATTCTTTGGCTTCTTCACTTCCCTATGACATCCAACTCGCAGAAACCAAATCAGTGACTCACATCTGAAAGATAGATTCAAGCACAATACAAAAATTTAAAAGTAATCGTGCATCCATACTTGATTAGGTTGTGTTCCAGTCCCAGCTCGAGCTGCACGCTGCTTCTCATACTTCTTCCTAATCTCTGATGCATTTTGCTTGTCACTTTCCAAACCATCTTCCAACTCTTCTGTGTCACTTTCACCATCCTTATGAAGAGCAGGAGCCCCTCCAAACCTTTCTGCTAACTCTTCCTCAAATTCTAGGGTTCTTTGTAATGCCTGTAATTACATAATACTTTAGATCCAAATGTTATTGAGACAAGGACAAAGAAAGACATTAAATGAATAGGTGATGTTAAATTGTAAATTGTTTAGAAAGCCGGTTACTTAGCAATAAACTTCTTCCATGTGCAAGGAATTTCAGTATCAATTTAAAATCTTCAATCCTAAAAATAACTGCAGAAAATGTGCAATCTCTAAAGAACTTGAATCTCATCATTCAAAGACTCATTTGCATTTTGGAAATAAGTAAAGCAATTCCGCCTCCAAAAATGACAAGAGAATAGCCTTGCTATTTCTACCTCATAAAACCATATCAAGAGGTGACTGTACATTTTCATACAAAGAGGCACTTTGATGAAACAGATTTTGGGGTTTTTTCTCTAATGGTTTAACTTCATCCTATAGGTATGAAACACATGCTTGACATTGACTCAGCTTGACTAGAGGATAAGAGTATTACCATTATTAAAAACTTGGAAAATCTTAGAAGTAAAAAAATGAAAACATTTTACAGAAGTCAACAAAAAATCAAATTCTTTTCATTTTATGAACAATTTTAGGGAAAAAAAAAACATAGAATAACATAAACTAGATATGTAAAGAACCATCAATGAAATATCAATCAAACAAGTTACAAAATAACCAATGTTCCACGGAGTTTCCTGATGCGAAGACGGGGCATGGGGGTGACGAGTTTCGGGGACGAGGGCCCTAAGTTTGGGGGTGGCAGGGGAGACGATGGCGAGGGGGGGCGGGAGTGATGCTGAATACATATAGTACTTGAGAAATTAGTTATAAAAAGATGTATAAATGTAGAAGCCTAAGGAATAAGTAAAGTTTAAAGTTTAAAACACATTGCAATGATTTCATTGAACTAGTGAACATTGAAAATCAAAAATATAACTTGTGATTCAGCCTAGAGGTTTTCTCAACACTCGATGTTGGGCCTGCATATTTTATCTCTCCAATTATATTGCTACCGTCGCTATCTCTTATTCTTGTTGGTCAAAGTCTTGAGCATGATTGCTTGGCAAAGGGTCAAGAGGTTGAAGTAGTGTATCCATTGGCGGACCTACCTCAATAGCGCAAGTGTCTTCTAAGTCCCGACATCGGCATACGAATTGCTGAAGTCGATTATGTTTGCTGGTCAAACACCTACAGAACACAGGTATGCTATGTTTCTTTTTGGTCCCAAATGAATATACAGACATTAGCTTTATTGAGATTCCTGTAGCGTTGCTTAATATTCAATATCTATGTGGTTGAGAGAATTTATAGGAATGTCCACTTATTGTGAAGCTGAATGTTTGATTATTGTATTGTCTGGAAAATTATAAATGCACTGTAATATACTACCTATACCTGCAATGAACTGTTTTTATTCAATCAATTTGTGAAAGTTCAAATGCAATTTAACACGTCCATATATCAAACAAGTGTAAACCAAAATTATTAAATCAACCTAAAAAATGTGGGTAAACTAAAGAGGTTAAGGTGAATGCCCAAACCCTGAGGCAAGGGTCATTACAATGGTACCAGAGCCAATATCATGCCAACCTGAGGGTTCATGAACCCCAGTGATAGGGCCAAGAGATATTTTGAAAGAGAGCAGACAAGAGGGCAATTTCAAATTGTTGATCCTTATCCCTAAGAGTATACTTTTCTACTATTTTAGCATCCCCACAATTTCCCTGTCTCACCAAAAATTGAAGCAATGAGAGAGTTAGACAAAGAGGGTTTTCAAAACAGGGCAACAAGAGAGAGAATGACAGTGCATTCAAAAATATTCTTAATGATGTAGCACATGGATAGCAACAAATGATGCAACAATTTATGCAGTCCCAACAACAATTGATTACTACCATTGGGCAAATGTCCCAGAGATGAACACATTGAGAGTTAGTCAAAAAATCGAGATGGAAGTAATGTTGCAAATCTGAAGATGCACAAAGATATAACCGAGGTGAATCAGTATATCAACTAACTTTTTCCCTCTCAACTCTTATCAACTTCAAACTCTAATACAAATCAACTATACAAGAATATCTCAATATGAACAAGTTGACACCAAGATTTTACGTGGAAACCCTTACGGGAGAAAACCACGGTACAAACAATGTACTTTATGAATTATATAAACTTTTACAATGAATGTAGGCACCAACCTACTTGAATCACCAAATAAGTAGTTTAGTAGGCACCAACCTACAAAGAGCACCAACCCTTAATCCTGATTTAGTAGGCACCAACCTACAAGGAGCTTCAACCCCTAATACTGATTTAGTAGACACCAACCTACAAGGAGTACCAACCCCTAAAGCTGATTTAGTAGGCACCAACCTACAAGGAGTATCAACCCCTACCTGCCAAGCACCAACCTAGCAAAGATTATGATTTGAATGAATAGTGTTCCACCTTTAATGTTGCTTCTCCAACAAATAATGGACAATTTTGATCAAGAACTTATCTTTCAAATCTGACCCAACATCTGCACAATTTCTTTCTTCAAATGTGATTTAAACTAAGCTTCACAATTCCTTCATGAAATCTGCAAATATACTCTTTTATATCTGTATAAGTCTAATCACACATATGATATATAACTGCTGCAAATTCTTCCTTATTCTGTCCTTTATACAACTGAAAATCTGCTCCACAAACTCTCTCTAAATCTGAAAGTATTTCTTTGATTATTTTGCATATATCCTCCTCTTAAATCTCCACATGAGACGCTGGTATAAGAATGATATTTTCTTTTACATATCACACTCTCACACTTCTTAATCTGCACTTTTAGATGATATTCATTGTCATGTCCCCCTTGCTGTCTTGTTTTACACAGCCTTCTTTTACACACCTGATTGTGACTTAGAGTTGTTCCACACAGCACATACTTGCTTGTGTTTTGATGATATAACTTTTATTTCTCCACACAACACTCTCTACTTCAGATATAGCAGTTATTCCATGCTACACTCACACATACAGCATGTACTTGAATGATATTATCTTTATTCACACACAGCCCCACACAACACACACATAAACTGCAATTCTTTAATCAGCCATCAACACCTGCTTGTGTTCAGATAATATATCTCTTGTTCCTCAACACTCAGCACACTCTACACCTGAATGTGTTTCAAAGATATAGCATTAAATACACTCACACAATACACCCTTTTCAAATCTGAATTGAATCACACTTATATATGTTTGTCATGAATTGCAACTTTTGATGAAAGTTCATATCTTTTGAAATCTGTTCTTGCACCCTTTACTTTTGCATCTTTTCAATTTTCAAATTACACCTCTTCTAAACTTTGATTTATTAAACTTTTATCAAGCCATTCGATGACATATACTCTGATCTTTAATTTTTACCTTTAAACTTTTATCACCTTTTTAAATTTCGATAAGAACAGATCACTCTTTTTCAATCATACGTCATATGCTTATATTATTTCACTTTCTTAAGTAACAGATTTTTATTAAAAACCGGATTACTCCTTATCTTCGCACCTTTTCCAGTTTCATTAAGACATCATTACATTATGAGATAGATTTTATTTAAGAGCAATCGCACCTTATAAAGCTGACGTTTCATTTAGTTTGTCTTTTATTTAACTGACTTTGACTTATCTGGATATGGATTGCACCTTTTCAAAGACACCTCTTCTTAAAATAAATCGCACCATTTTATTTTTGTCTTTTTGGTTTTGTCTTATTCATTTGTCCTTTTATACCCAGTGCTGCTTTTTAAAATACGTATTTGTTCTTAACTAAATTGCTGCATACCTTTTCAAATATTAATCACTGCCTTTTTGACTTTTGTCTTTTTCTTTATTCCGTCTTATATGGTTTTGTTTTTTTTCTGACTGTCTTATTCTCTTTTTGGTTTTGTCTTTTTCTGATTTTATAAATAATCTTCAAATCGTTGCTTGATTAATAATCCTTATTAATCTTTAAAATGCTGCCTTCTATAAATGGACATTTATCATATTGTTTTCTTCATCTTAAAGTCTCTCATAGTGTAGATTGCTGCATATATTAACTCCTGTTATATCGTAATTTCTGCCTTAATTAAGATAATAAATCTGTTTGATCAAACTTGTATTCCATGTTTGAATGGATCAAACTATTTGAAATACTTTGTCAATTTTCATGGAAATCTTGGCTTATTTGTCTTCTCATTTTGCTATCTTTTGGTGAGCCTTTAGTTCCTCGTTACACACATAAAATATCTGCCTGCAACTAGAATACATCTTCATGCTTTACCTTGACATCAATGACTCCATCTTTTTCACTTTGACATCAATGACAACATTTCCAACAAAACCACATACCCAAGGGAACCAATTCGGGAGGAACAAGCACACCTTTCCAGGCTACATTCACTCCTAGGAATGAGGAGGAAGTGGCACAGCTGGAAACGGAGCAACCTTTGACCGATGAGGTGTTGGAAGTTTACGAGGAATATCGTACTCTTCCTCATGCTATTAGACAAGAGATTACGTTCAATCAATATATGAATCAACATAGGGATAGGAGGAGAGCACAACAAGAACAAAGGCCTCATGGTCCTCACAGAGACTTCCAGCATGCTTTGAGTAAACTATCACTTCCTAACTTTGATGGGATTGGGAAAACTATAGCCCATTCATGGATTCACAAGCTGGATACTTTCTTGAATTTAAAACCAATGCCAGAGACAGAAGCAATTAGATTTGCAACATTACATCTAGAGGGTGTAGCGTATGACTGGTGGCATCATGGATTGGTGACGTAGAACCATGCTCTAATCCAGTCTTATGGAGAGTTTAGTAACAAATTAATTGCTCGTTTTGACAAGAAAGATGAGGAGGTTTATTTTAGGGAGTTGGATTTGATTAGACAACATGGAGACGTTGATAGTTACATCAACGAATTTCAAAAGATGGCAGTCATGGTTCCTAATATATCTGAGAGAGTGGTAATGTTATTCACATTGTGGTTGCATCACAATTTGAGAGGGTTGATGAAGGCTTTTAAGCCGAGGACCTTGCAAGATGCTATATAGATGGCACTACACCTTGAAACTTCACATTCTAGTCAACAATTTTTGAAGAAGAGTTTCAAGAACAACAAGCCATTCACTAGAACTTTTAATCAGCCCAAACCAAATCCTCCTAAGATAGATTTTGAGGGCAGGAACGAATTGCGCAGGAAGAAACTATGTTTCTCTTGCAAGGAGCCGTGGGAGCCTAGTCATTGATGCCTTGGGAAAGGCAAGGCACATTATATAGAGGTCACTTCTGATGTGGAGGGGGAGATAGTTGATACTAATTCAGAAAATGAACATGAAGAGCAAATAGAGCATAACAATTCCACAAGAGATGAGACCCATGGTGCTATTGCTACATTATCGAGTGTGCCTAAGTATCACCCTTTTCGAGTAAGGGGAGTTATTTATGGACAGCGGGTGACTTGCTTGATTGACAACAAAACCACGCACAATTTTATTGACAAGGGTTATGTAGCTAGGAGGAGATTACAGGTGGAGGACATTCCTGGTTTCAGTGTCACAGTAGCAGATAGTTTTAAGATGGGATGCACTACAAAGGTCCCACAATTGAGCATTCAAAAGGGAGATTTTACAGTCACAGACGATTTCTATGTGGTTGGAATTGGAGACATTGATATAGTGTTGGGAGTTTAGTGGCTACACTCTCTTGGAAAATACAATCAGGATTTTCAAAAGATGGAGCTAGAGTTTACATTAGGTGCTAAGAATATTGTGTTAAGGGTGTTATTAGATGGTGCTCCTAAGGTAGTTTCAGCGAAGTGTATGGAGGCTTTGCTCAGACATGGGCAGGTTGCTTGGACAGCTCAATGTTTTGTATCTTCTAAATATTCTACCGTGAAAGATAAAATTTATCCAATGGATGTGCAGACTATATTAGACAAGCATAGCATGGTGTTTGGAGACCTTCTTCCTGGTAGACCTCTAGATTGTGGATTCGAGCATGTGCCACAAGAGAGAACTAGAAGACAAAAGTTAGCATATGGCATATGATTGTAGCTTACACAGATTTTCTATTTAAAAAACTTCCATACAAATATAACCAAACACCCAAGCAAAATCAGTAAATTACTAAATTTCATGCCATGCTTCAAACTCATCAGAATGAATTCACAAAAAATGTCACAATCAGAAGAAACAATTTACATGGGTTTGATCTCTCTCAAACCCAACAAATGTTCTGATACCACTGTTGGTAATCTGAGTTCGGAAAGAAAGGAATTTTGCACCAAAAAAATCTGGAATAAAAAAAGTTTTATCATACAGATTCTGCATTCAACTATATTCATGAGCAAATGGGCTTAAAAGCCTTTCAAACCTGCAACCGACCAAAGCTCCCACAACCACCTACACCTTAATTATAATTGATAAAAGGTTGTATATCATTAAAAAAAATACTATGAACAATTTTGGATTATAGATTGAATAATAGAATCACATAAAGAATAATGTATATGATAAAATTTTAAATTTCTTAAAAATCTCCACTATTAAGATGAATGTTTTATAGGCTACAACCTGGTAGGTAGAATCTCAGGTAAAGGGAAAATCTACAGAACATTACCTGCAATAAGGTTGCAACGTCTGGCTTCTCTTTCATATCATCAAGAACATCAGTAAGTTGTGACCTAAATCAACACATATACAACAAGATCAAAACAATTGCATTGGATATTACTTGCAGATTAACTTGCATGCAAGCAACAACACATATGGCTAGCAATTTTCTAAAAAGCATGATAGAAAATAAAATTATGCTTTAGGTGTATTTCTAGTTTCTAGAAAATGAAAAAATATGCTTTTAGGTATATTTCTAATTTCTTGATTCAATTCTGATTATTTATTCTTGTTCTGGTGGATTCTGTAGGGATAGACTTACAACTACTTGTAGGTGAAAAGGAGAGGAAAAGGTATGTATTTCCAACTATTTAAGGGGTAAAACACATTGCATAAAGCCATTCAAGTTCCTTAGAAGATGCATGCATGATCAAACTACTTTTTAGACAATCAGGTTGATGTAGAGAATACTTGACCGTATACTCAATTGCATCAGATGAAGATGCACATAAAAGAAATGTATCTTCAAACTACCATGTATCCCAAAATTCGTTACTAACTGCATGAGATGTTTCTTTCATGTACTACGAACCAACAAGATGCAAAACATTGTTTGGTTGAAAATAACATTTAAAAAATGTGAATTTGCATTTTTAGATCCCATAGGAACAGCAATTTATTCAATAGACATCCTTGGTTGTGTCAAGCTGTTTAATAAGCCTCTAAAACAGATTTCAAGCACATTCAAAGTTGCTTTGGATGAAACTGCCAAGCATATTAAACATTGAACACCAAGCACAATAAGAACTTCTGAAAGGAGCTTGGAAGAAAGTTGAGCAGACATTTTAAATAATTAGAACTACAAATAAACTATAATCTTAGCTGGAAACAAGTATGCCACCATGAGAAGGAGAAGCCTTGTCCTCATTTTTGAAATATGGCAATATAGGCACATACAGATTACTATACCAAGCAATGAATGCCACAAAAAAGTAAAGATGGTATTATCATGGAATGGAATGGCTTGAGAAATGAGGAATCAAAGAGTTAGAATTGATTGAGGAACCTTTGCCCATTAGGGAAATAGTGCAGATAAAGGTAGAAAAGAAGTTTTGGAAGGAACCTAGTGAAAAAATGGCTTTTCTTTATTAGTGTGAAACATAGTTACCCAACGAATTATAATTTACCATCTAGTATTTGGCTCTCATCAAAAATGTGTCCATGTTTCAAAGAAACGTATGTAGGCATCTCTAAATGTTATAAGACTTAAAATGGCATTTCAAAGCATCTCTATACATCTTCAAAAGATGTGATAACCACCCTCAAATTTTATTTTATTTTTGAAAATATGTTAGCTTCAACTATAAATGAAAAAAGCATAACAACTTCGTTTCTGCTTTCTAATCACCTAGGTCCCAGGATGGGCAAGGTGAGAGCATATAGTGTCAAGATTACAACTAAATTGAAATCAACTGCTGAACAAGAGCAGCAAGCGACAAGACCAGACAACTTATCCAGTGGGATGCATATGCAATACAAAAAGGTAAACATCCAAGTATCCAGCAGGAATTACAATGGCACTTCCACTTTTCAGTAGGAAAGCTTATACAACATTTGAAAACATTAAAACATGCTTCTTCCACTTTCCAGTGGTGAGCGATTACAATAAGACCACTTGTTCAGTGGGGTAAGTATCAACAATAATCAAGATAAGCTCACCAGCGGTACTACCATCTAGTGTTACAATGTTAGCTCAATTAAAATCACACCAATATGAAATGAGCTACTGCTGATATGAAAAGAACTTTTGTAACACCCCAAGAGACTAACAAACCATGAACCCATCACCCAAGTTGCAATAATAATCACTATATCTTGTAATTAGGTGTTGGCACACACAGGTACATCTTTGGAAACTCGCTATAACTAACTTCTGTAGCAGGTCTGATATACTCAGAAAAAGGTTGTTGCAGGTCTGAGCTGCCAAGGTAATCACCCCCAAACCCCTTCTAAACAGCAATGTCCAACTCAAAATGACTTTCTCAACGCTTCCCAAGCAAGGGCGCCTCCAAACCAAGTGATAATGCCTCCAAACTTGCAGCGATTTTCTCCTAGACTCTTACACCCAGCTCATAGGTACGGCTGGTGTAGTTGGCCGAAAGTTAATTTGATTAGTCGGCGAAGAAAATAAATAAATAAATAATATTGTACACAACAAAAGGTAATTAATATGTGTTGTAATCAAGAATTAGTCCCTGACCATGGATTAGTTGTACTGGGTAGTTGCCGACAGTTGGTGTCCTCAACCAACAACAGCAGACTATATATGTCATGATTTACTTATAGTCAGGGAAAGCACAGACTTTCTAGACATTGTGCTTATTGCCTATTCAACGAATGAGAATATAACTATGTTCTATGTATATGCATTATTGAGTACTTGATATATTTATTACTATTGTTTTTCTATTCTCGTATACTCTAGGTCAATCGGGTCAAGACCAAGTTACATCCATGAGTAAACATTTGGCGTTGTTGTCAATACCTGAACTCTCATTACACAACACATAGACTAGGAATAATGGTGTCATAATGAGTTAGCCAGTCAAGAGCTGGTACAAGCTAATCAAGAGAGAGAAGATGCATTGATGGAAGATCTGTGAATTGTGGGATATTTCCCAAGGGAACACGTCTGAGAGGAAGCTCTTAGGTGAGGTCCCCAAACAGCCATCCGAGAGACAATCTCATGGTCAATCTATAAGTCGATTGCCTTCTCAACAAACTATCAAGACTAATCGCACATCACTATATCATACTACAAGACATTTGGGTTAAGAGGGACCAAGAAACTACTGAAGGCAGAATTGCAATGGTACAAGGAAAGAAACAAATGGGAGGAGGAAGAACGCACTATTGGTCCTAGACACTCCTGAAATTAATGCTCATACGACCAACAAAGACAAGAACCAGAATTTCCAGAGTAGTCAGGAATCATCCGAAGAATATGTACGAAGATCCTTGAGAGTAAAAGGAACCAGAGGAATGATGAACATTGAGAAAAATTACAGAAGAAATGTAATGCCCAAAATTAAATTTTTTGCTTCATTAAGGCATTTTTTGTAAAAACAGTCAAAGTCTTGTAAAAAATAATCAGGTAAAAATTCTATTTTTAGAAATTTCTAAAAATAGACTTGATTTAGGGTTTTCTAGGTTTGTTGTCAAACGGATGCTGGCAAAATTTTCTAAAAATAGAAATTTCTATTTTTAGAAAATGTCTAAAAATAGAATCTTTGCATGGAGGGCTCAAATTGATTTAATTGGTTGAAAATAGTCCTGATCAAGCTGGTCCAGTCATAATCATCAAAAGTCAAATTTTCTCTGTGGGTCTATTTTGCTTTTTTCAGAAGATAAATCAAGACCTCGAGTGTTGGAAATATTGTCATTGATGTCAAAGGTACAAAGACGAAGCTTGCTAAAGGAAGATTGGTGGATATTGACGTAAATGAGTCAAGGTAAAATGAGAAGATGAGCACAACTGAAGATAACACATTTGAAAGAAAGAACTGTTGGAAATGTGTCATTGATGTCAAGGCAAAAAACAAGATCAACTTAATTAAAAATATTTGAACATAAGAAGAAAGATGAGACTCATCAAGGCTGAGAAAAGATGTGGTTTGTAACTTTGTACTAACCAAAGAATAAGAACATGAGTTTAATAGAGTTTGCTAAATACATCAACAGATATCAAGGTCTCGATATCAAGACCATAAATGATCGAGAAAACATCAGTTTAATGAAGTTTGTCATTTCTACATAAGTGGTCAAGACATGCTACAGAACATAATTTAGTATGCTGCATTTCTCAGAAATAATGTTTCAGGTCGATGTTGTCTTACTCAAAATTTGTGCTTCATGGCGTACTTCTACAAGACAAGCACAAGACGTCTGAGTTCGATTAATGTATTGTCTCATGTTTAAAGGAGGCGCTTGGACTAAACTCAGATTTAAAGATCATACAGATTGAAATTGGAGGTCACAAAAAGTAACGGAAGAATAGAGTTGAGGGAAAACGGACTTATGGAAGATTGCATTCGACTTCATATTTGACGGCAAAAATTATGCTAGGGAATCAGAAAGCCAAAGCCACGAATTCAATCAGTGATGAGATATTGCTAAATGTTGGAAACAGTAGTCGCCAAATTTGAGTTAAGTGTGAGTCATCGTGAGCCAGATGATGTGTCGCTAAGGTAGTGAACATTATATTAAAGATGTCAAGCTGTTGAAGGAAGAATACTCTTTTTCCATCTCAAAGTCCATGGGAAAGATTCGTGAGTTCAAATGAGAGTGGTCTCCGTTATTGATTATCAAATTTGTTAAAGAAAAGAATGAACCTCAAATCTGATTTATTTTCACAAATATAATATGCATCTATAAAGTTTGATTAACTTAATAAAAGTGCAAATAACATAAAATCTATAAGATGTACTCAAAAGCCAGATGCGAATAAGTCAAAGGCGTCTTTCAACAAAGGGATGCGATTTAAATTCTGAAGGAACGCGTTTCTCTGAAAGGCTGGATACAACTTTGTGAAGAGATGCACTCATTCTTAATAGTGTGATTTGAAGGTTAACAAAAATTATCACATGGCAGCGATTCTTTTTGAAAGAGGAGTGTGATTAAAAATCCAAGGCAAAGCTGAAAGTATTAAAAAGACAAGTCAGATTTCAAATGATGCAACCATTCACAAAAAGTTGCAAGATACACATATCTGAATTCAAATCAGATTGAAGTGTGGAAAAAGAAGCATGTGTAAAATTGTATATCATCCGAAGAATAGAGAGATCTGGAGTATGGATTTCATTGAAGATCATCTGTGATAAAAAAGGAAGTAATAAGAGTTCAAAAAGGAGGATGTAAAAATGAATATCTTCTAAAAGTGCAGATTAAGAAGAGTGAGTAAGTGGATGGCAGGGTAAAATCTGAACAGTAGGCTGGGAGAAGTAATTTGTGAAGCGGTATAAGAGATCATTCAATGAAGAGATATATGAGAACAAATGAGGAAACAAATGTATAAGAAATAGGAAGAGGAATGAAGTGAATAAAAGGGAAAGATATATGTTTCAGAACTATGTTAAAAATAAGAAAACATTTCCTTACAAATAGAGTATATGGAGTAGGTTGACAAGGCTGCGTTAAAGAAGATCTATATGATTGTGTTGATGAATGATAGCTTAGGCCAGTGTTGTACCCAAACCAAATTTTTTGCTTCATTAAGGCATTTTGCATTAAAAAGTCTAAACCTTGTTAAAATGTTGTAAAATACGGTTTTGGGCAATATCAAGCATGGAGTTTTTGTCAATAGTTTGTTAGTTAAAGTCAGTTTTATAGATCAAAACCTGAAGCAAAGACTCAGAATAGAGCTTTTCACGATGGAGGAACATCTCATGACGGCGTTTCAAGTTGCACACGGTCATTTCAATGATCGAAACAGAGTTTTCAGTGATCAATTTATGAAGATTTTTCAAAGGAAAAGTCAGAAAGTGCAAGTATAGCCCAGGGGCGCCCAACTTGTTGAAGGTTAAGACTTTGTTTAAAATGTTCAAGCATCTAGTCAATCTCTTAAGATCTTGATTAAAATGTTCAAG